>ONZP01000042.1:0-90772 GCA_900312805.1 Fusarium torulosum | reverse complement strand
TTTTTATATTCTTATTATTATTTTATTATAGATATCCGGTAATAGAAACCTAATATCTGGTAACTTTACGTCCCCCCGATGGGTCGGTGCCAGAAGTCAAGTGGACGGAAAAGCGGTTACCCTAGAGCACAAAACTCAACGGCTTTCCGCCCCAGCTTTTCGGAACCATCCTCGGCTGCCCTGTTTCCGTTGTCGTCTTGCATGAGGTCCCCTGTCGTTGATTAAATGATGACATCAGTCTCCGAATGTTTCACCAGACACTTATTCCTGCATGGCACGGCATGTTTGTTCTCTGATAAGTGGCTTTTCGCACTCAAATCACGTCAGAGAACATGTGAGATTATTCGAGATTATTCTCGCATTCTCGAAAACCAAGTCCGATAGGTAAGACAGGGAACTAATCTTACAGATCTCGGACTTGGCAGGTGGGGGGGTTAGAAATGCGGTGCTGAGCAACGCCGGACGCCGTTGAGGCGGCTGAGCTTTGTATTCCCAGAGGGAACCAACCAGGCTCAGTTCTAGAAGAATAACCTATTTGCGGAATGTTAATAGCACAGGCTTAGAGCACACAGCCAAGATGCAGATTGCGGTACTTCTCTTCAAACCGCGCGTAGCTTAGTTAGGTACTTAGGTATTTAGGGAAAATCCACACTTCTTCTACTTTACACTTGTCCTCGTGGGAGGGATCACCCGTGACGGGACCTACTACGTACAGCAACGACGCACGTGTCAGGCCAGGAGCGGCCGGCAGTGAGTGAGGCAGAAGGGCCAGGGGGATGAACGATGTACGATGCACGCCGGACGCTGGGCTGGGCTGTGATGCGACGTTTGCTTGCGTTGGGTTTGGGTTAGAAGGACGCTGTAGTTTGTTGATTGTTGATGCATAGTGAGAAGGTTGTAGCAGAGATACTGATGTATCAAAAGATCAACAGTATAATAGCCCAGATGATAAAACAAAGTCAGCTGTTCCTACTACAGCACTGTAATACTGTAGTATCTAACTTAACCAACGGGACTTTGATCATTGATGACTGACAACCTTTTGTCAGCCACTTTGCACGCCGCACTCTCCCTCCCAGGCACATCCATGTCCCATCCACATATCCATGTAAAAAAAGAGACATGGAACCAACATTTGTCACTCTAGGAGCGTCTTTTTCTTCTTCTTGTCTCTTTGTGCCTTGTATTTACCTTCCCTTGTTCCTCCTTGTCCTCTTGTGCTCGTGCGTTTTTCCTCCTCGACTTTCTGCCCACTTCTTCCTTGCCAAGCCTACAATTAACCCATACATAACCCCCCTGGCCCTGTCGCCTGTCTGCCTGCCCTGGCCCCAGTCTCCATCATTGCCTTCTTAGTTTAGGTTGTCATTGTCATCAGCTGGGCTCCATTCATAAGGTATCGGATCCCAACCTGACTTGAACCTGACGGGCCGGACCTGTTTTCGATTGCACTTTGCGCCTCTGCCTCTTTTTAGCGACTTTTTGTTATCATCGCCTTTGGGCGCCTTTGCTGTTTTTCTTCAGCTTCTCTCGCCTTGTTGAATGCGCCATCGTCCTTGTCTACGGCACTGTTGCATTATACCAGATCATCGACGCTCGATCGATATCATTTATCGACCCGCTGACCGCCGATTGCCTCGCTTCCCACGTTTCCCCGCGATTTGCCCTGGATGTGAGCGCGCTATCATCGTGATCTTGTTTCACAACTACCTCCTCAACTTCAACTTCCACCTCGACTTCGTCCGCCGTTTCCTACTCTTCTCTATCCTCTCCGAATATGGCGGCCCCTCCAAAGACGGAAGCCCCGCCCGGCGCGGCTTCATCAACCCCGCCACCGCCGCCCATTGAGTATTCCTATATGTATGAAAAGGATAAGAGTCCATCCAAGCTATTAGATGCTCTCTTGAGAGCTATTAGTTGTTATATTGTATGCGCTCACCTCCCCCCACGTCTTATTCATAACGAGTGGCAGCATTTCAAGAATCGCATGCTAACCACCTTACGTCATAATAGACACTCGAGATTGGCGATAAGACTGTTTGTCACCTAACACCTCAGAAGCTGGCCGCCTTCTACAAGGCCGTTGGAGGCGACTATGACTGTAGGTCCACTATTGACTAACTTGTGCTCGCATATTAACTATCTGCAGCTCTATTTGAGATGCCCCACGAGTCCATCTCATACATCTGGCAAGTCACTGGATGCCAACACACGTTACAACCTACCGACGACGATTTTGAACCACCTTCAATACCCGCCCTCACCCCCAGAGGTTTCTCGCGATGGGAATCTCTTGAGATTTTGCTTGGCCCAGAAGAACACGTTCCTTTTCTACAGTTCGCTGTAAAGAACTGGCAGCTAAAACACCCAGAGACTGGCCAAACATTTCCTCCTGATCTACCCCCGACCGTATTCCCAACACAGGCCGACGCCGAGGTGGACCGCTGGCACAAGTCGTGCGCCGAGAAGCTAAGAAAGGAAGCGAATGCTAGAGAGAGGGAGGCGTTCCGAGAAGCTGCACGAGAACCACCTGGCACCGGCGAGCCTGGAGATGGATCAGAGCCTAAGTTTGCCTATACCCACGTACGAGGTAGTGCTTTTGCCGGAAACCGGCCGAGACCAGAACGACCGTTGTACAATCATGTGCCGGGTAGACATGCAGGTAGTGGGCGACCAACCAGACCTTCGCCCGAGAGATACCACAGTCGCTCTGATGAACATGCCAGACGACGGAGCTTTTCAGATTATAATCAGCAGCCGCCGCCAGACGTTCCACCACATGCGCAGCATGGACAGTCGGCGCCTTATCTCGACCCTAATGCAAAGCGGCCCGCACCACCACGTCGACACAGTCAGCCGAGACACTACTCTTCGGATTCAAGCGAAGATGAATCTGCTCCTCCCCGCGCAAAGAGAAGACCCGAAGCGAGCCCACCTTCTCCGACCTCTCGTCGATACTCACCTACAAACGACCGACCACCTCCTGTTGCCAGCAACCCGCCATCATCGTTCCGTCCTCATCGTGCTGATGCAAGAGCTGATGAATCTACCCGACGACGATCAACGCATAGCCCCAGTCTTCGAGAAAAGCTTTCTGAAAAGGTGTCGAACATCCTCCCCAACGGACTCGGCACCAACCAAGATCGCAACAGAAATGCGCCTCGAACTGCATCATACAACACCGATTCCTCACGCGGACGTCGAAGCCGGGACCGACTACCCCCATCACGTCTCAGCAAAAGCTACTCCGACATCTCAGGAGCTTCATCCGAAGCAGATTCCAGCGACGAGGAAGCGCACCGAACAAGGAGAATGCGTGAGGAGCGAGACAGGGAGCGTGACCGCGAACGCGAACGTGAACGCAGGGGTAGGCAGAGGGAACTTGACCGGGAAAGAGAGGAAGAACGACGTGAACGGTACCTTCGCCGACCTGAGATGGAACGACGGACTAGCAGCCACGCAGATGCCGAACGACGTCGCGACTATCCTGGATGGGACCCACGATCCGATAGAAAAAGGTGGGATAAGCGCATACCGCCCGATGAGCGGGGGACAAGTCCCCTTGGAACCCCGAGCAGACGATATGCTGAGCCGGCGTATCAATGAGCTGGCTTACAGGTTTAGTTTCATGATTTGTATCTTGGTCAATTGTTACTGAGTGGTGAAAGCGACATTACGAGCATTTGAAGGAGGTTTCGTGATCTGCCTTAGCTTGGATATGATCAGATATATAGGTTTGAAGAATTAGCGTCTCTGGATAGATTGAGGGACATAATGTGACTATGAATACATATATACTCAGCACTGAGTATTTCTTTCAACCAAGTTGCTTTATGTGTTCATATAGGTAATTCTGCTTAAAGATCTTGGGTCTTGGACTCTTTTAAGCTCTTTCTTAGCAAGACAACAAAACAGCTTCATCCATTCATCCACCAAGTAACCCCACGATTACGCCATATCCCCTAGTTAAAAATGCCGCTCGAATCACGGTAGCTAAACCGTACCAGGGCGGGCTCTTCCCGGGGGTCCAACAGCACTAGAAGGCAAGGGTGCTTTGCCTATTCGCCAAGCTTGAGATTCTAGCCCCTCATCTCAACCAAAAATCCCCCTCCCGCTAGCGAGGCCAACGAGAAATGCCGGATTGCCAAGCTCTCGGTCTCAGGGCCCAGAGCTACCTTCAACAAAAAGTCTGGGAGCTCAAGCTTGACGGTTATTGTAGCCGAGAACTAGGGGCTTGAGTTATGAACATACGATTCGCATATTTGTTGCTGAGAGAAGCGGGGTTTAGGCATGGGTCATATAATGGATAATGTGTTGATCTACATTCAACAGCAAGGTCTGTTGAGTTACAGCACATCATATCGACATGGTTCCGTTCCCATCTGCAACATCTTCCCGCCCCTACCCCGTCTTTAGAGGATCATCGTCAGGTCCCATTACGGATCTCGGTAGACGCGGTTTGAGCCGGATGGTAGTGGCAAGACAGTAGAAAGCCGAGGCTACTGTGGACAGGGAACTTACAAGCTTGTTTGAGAGCTATTGCCTTGATGTCGAGCTACTACTGCATAAGTTATGTTGTGGAAACGGTCACTGGCCGAGGATCGGTTAGTCGGTGCCCTGAAGACGGTGGGGGCTTGGTGAGGCGTAGCTCTACTGTCCCAGAGAGCTCACCAACAAGAGTTGGCTCGTCCATAGTCTAGAGTTTCGTGCTCATCCGATTATGGTGTTATAGCTGCTGTCCGTAAATCTTTCTTCGGTTTAGTGCCTCTCGCTGCTGCAGCTCGCTCACAGTGGCAGCCAATGCCCTCGTCTTCATCTTCGCTTCACCCAATTCATCCTCTCTCTTTCATCTCACATTCTCTCCTTTCATTGCTTCCTCTTTAATTCGCTTGCCCCCCCACAATGAAGCCCAATGCCTCGCTACGCCTAAAGGCCCTTCGACAGGTCGCACCTGGTAACCGTTTGTCTCTCCCCGCAACGGCGAGATGGAAACATTCCCGGGCCATGTCGACCGTTGTTGATTTCCAACCTCGACCATCACAGCCGCCTCCTCCTCCTCCGACCGGAGCTCATGATGCAGTTGAGAAGCAGCGGGCTGAGAAGAGCAAGCAGATTCTGAAGGAGGCTGTCACTGCGACCCAGGTTCGACATGACTGGACCAAGGAGCAGATTGCGGCCATTTACTATCAACCTGCCCTTGAGCTGGCATACCAAGCTGTGAGTAGATTGATTGAGAGGAGCTGTTGATTATAGACGACTACTACTGCTAGTGCTCAATCCGACAGGGTTGCGTCACGACTTCTGTCGACTTGATGGCAGAGTCAATATCTCACAGAACAAACACCATGACTAACACAACACGCAACAGAGCACCGTACACCGTCGATGGCACAACCCCGCTGAGGTACAACTCTGCACCCTGATGAACATCAAGACCGGCGGTTGCACCGAAGACTGCTCCTATTGTGCCCAGTCAACCCGTTACCAAGAGGGCACAAAGGTCCCCGCCAAGAGAGTCGAGAGCGTCGAAAGCGTACTGGCAGCTGCGCGAACAGCCAAGGAAAACGGAAGCACTCGATTCTGCATGGGCGCCGCTTGGAGGGACATGCGCGGACGCAAAAACAGCCTCAAGAACATCAAGGCCATGGTAGAGGGGGTCAAGGGTATGGGCATGGAGGTTTGCGTGACACTGGGTATGATCGACGCCGAGCAGGCGAAGGAGCTCAAGGCAGCTGGTCTCACGGCGTACAACCACAACGTCGACACTAGCCGCGAGTTCTACCCGTCTGTCATCACAACGCGCAGCTACGACGAGCGACTGCAGACCCTGAGCCACGTCCGCGATGCCGGAATCAATGTATGCTCAGGCGGAATCCTAGGTCTTGGCGAGAGCAGCGAAGATCGCGTTGGTCTTCTTCACACGGTTTCGACGCTTCCAAGCCACCCGGAGAGCTTCCCCGTCAACGCCCTGGTTCCCATCAAGGGCACGCCGCTGGGCGACCGACCCATGGTTGAGTTCACGAGCATGCTGCGGACTATTGCGACGGCGCGTATCATCATGCCCTCGACCATCATCCGTATCGCCGCTGGGCGCAAGACTATGTCGGAGGAGAAGCAGGCTCTGTGTTTCATGGCGGGCGCCAATGCCATCTTTACCGGTGAGAAGATGCTCACGACGGAGTGTAATGGTTGGGATGAGGATGCGGCTATGTTTGGTCGATGGGGACTCGAGCCCATGAAGAGCTTTAACAAGTCGCCTCAGCCGGCACCTGAGGTGAGGGTTCTGTAGATCGGTCAAAACTATCTAGCAGATCAATTGAAGGGTTTGGCATGTTCATTGATTGCCTGCTTTGTCGCACCAGGAACTTATCCTCCGGCCCCGCTCCGGAAACCGGCATCGTCCCGGGTGCGTGAAAACGATCATGAGCGGGTAAAAAATGTCAAAGGAGCAAGGTTCTATGATAACCGAGGCGGATAAAATGCTGGTATCACGTTAGCAAACGTGCATGAGGACGAGATAACGAGGATGATAAAGGACAGTAGTGGAGCTAGAGAGTCGCTTTAACATGCGCGTGACTCGCAAAATGTTCGTTTTTGCTGGGCCAGTCTCGTGACGATTTGCCATAAGAACACCGGTTGCTGTTGGAACATGACCATATGTATAGGAGATGCCGAGTTGGGGATTTGTATGATGAGCACTCTGAACCTAAGATTTGGAAATAAACTATGATTGGAGAGGATCAGCAGGTTTGATTTGAATGATGCTCGGTTAGTCCTGTGCGAGATTACCAGAGGGCGAGTCTGATGAGCTTTTGTGTTGAGTTCATCATAGATTTGATCAAGAGACTCTAAAGTTTAGACGTCTGACCTTATATTTTAGCCTTTCGGGCCGTATGTCAAACTACACGACTATGATCCCCCCTGGGTAGATCTCGCCTCGATATGTTATTGCAGAACCTCGTTGTATCAAATATACTTAACAAGGATGGATTAATGTCGTTTCTGTTAAAGTGCCCGCCAAGTCATCAGTCTAAGCGTAACACACAAACATGTTACACGTTCATGGGACAACACAACACAACATAACACAACACAACACGTACATATGTGGCAGAACCCATGGCCAATAGGCATAGCCTGCTTCTGCTTCGAAACTGTAGACTCTGAATAAGAAATGTAAACAAAATAGAAAATGACTACACTACACAGTCATGGCCATCGGAATAGTAGGGTTACTGCTCCCAAGAACGAGTTGAAGTTTTGGAACTTATCCCCAACGCCTGACCGCTTGCTTACTTTACTGACTGATGGTATTATCCTCTCCTGCCTCTCACTCGCACTCACCAACGATCACACCCTCACCCACACCCTGCCGTGTCGAGTTAGAAGTAATCCAGGCGCATTAGGTCCCGGCCTCAGAAGCAACGGCAGCCTATCAAGTGCCTCTGCGATGGCCTGTAGTCTCCCGATGGGGGATGTTATTGGCACCAGCCCTGAAATCCCTGGAGGTCCCCTGGTAAAATTCCAGGCCCACCCTCCACATCTTTCTGTGGTTAGGTGCTTTTTTGTTGCCTTTTTTCTCTCACTCTCTCTTTCATTCAGGTCGGTCTCTCTCATGCGCCGCCCCTCCTTTCTGGGGGGCCCTCCAGCTGGCCTGGACTACCTGCTCTCTCGCCTGCTCCCAACCAATGCATCTTTGCATACCTTACCATAGCGTGCTATCCATATTAACTGTTGCTTCCCTCCCTTATCACACTTCAAGCAACTCTCTCCTCTTTTTCCTCTTCTCGATATTTCACGATCAAATAAACTTCTCTCGCTGAGAGGCTGGGCTGTCAAAAAAGAACTACTGCATATCCTCTCCTCTTTCCCGCGTGCGTATTCGTTTCTCGTCTGACTAGAGATCCTATCGCAAAGGCCAACTCGGCTTCGCCGTCCCCTGCCTACTTACACCCCGCCGAGAACGCCCGAGCAAACAATTTCTATAGCCTGATTCTGGTTTACAGACAACTTAAACCTGTAAACATTTGATCGTTGCCTGCTTGATCCTCAATATCCACTCCTCGTCGACCACCATCCCTCGAATCGACGACCAAACCAACGCCCAAAGTTCTACTACAGTCCACTCCAGCCACCAATTACGTGACTGACTAGATTCTTTCTGGTACCTTCTTTGAGCGACAAAATTCTACGACGAAATACCTGAGAATTTCGCTCTTACTTTACGACCGCTTTCATACTTTCCACACGTCCGACATCGGCCTCATTTTATTATTACCGCCATCATGAAGGGTCGTCCTGTTGATCAACTCGTCTACGAGTGCATGTTCCCTCGTCCCAAGAGCAACGACCCTCAGAACTTCCACGCCCTCCTCCAACGCAACCTGATCCCCGAGGTCCGCCAGGAAACCCACGCTTTTTACGGCCATCTCGAGACTCAGGAAGCGAAATATCCTGGCCTCGATTATACCCACCACACTCATCGTATTCGCCTCTCTCGCTGGCCATGGCACCGACGGCTATTCCGCGCATTCGATAACCTTCAACTTACTGGTGCTGAAATCGCGGGCTTGACTAAGTGGGAGGGAACAAAATGGGCCAAGGAGAAATACGAGAAAGAGCAGGGATACACTATTCATGACACCACTGCTGATGGCTTCCCTGACTGGACCGATATCGAACACCTGCCCCGCGCTACTCGCAGCCACTCCGCTGAGGTTGGCTACGTTGGACTCGATGACTTGGATAACGATATGGACGTCGAGAGTGAGGACGAGCTGGATAGTGTGGGCGTTGAACTTAATGAGCGTCTCAGAGATGGAGTTGCAAGACGCGAGGCTGGCGACACTTCAGCTGTCCTGGATGAGGAATGGGAACAATGGCTCAAGAACGCTATTGAGTCAGGCGAAATGAACTTTCTGAACGAGCACCACATCTTTCATGAAAGTGATATCCCCGCTACAAGCTTCCCACCAAGCTTGCTCAGCGCCGCTCGAGCTGGCCAATGGAATGAGATACCCGAATCTCTTCACCGCATTCTCCGCCAGACTCTACAATCCGAGGACCCAAATCGCCCCCAACAAACACAGCTGCCAAGCACACGTTCCCAAGCTTCTGTTCCTTCCCTGCGGAACCATTTTATGGACAACCGTCAGTGGCGTGCCCCGTGGACCCGCCGCACATTTTCAGATCTTCGTCTGCCGGTGGGCGAATCTGGATCAGGACGTACGGGAACATCGAATGCTTGACTATCGAACGAAGACGACATATAAAAAAGGAGGCAGAAAAGCATTTCTTCATGACGAAATTATACCCTTTTGCTTCACAAATTTACTCATCGTGTGGTTATTTTAACCGACGCAACCCTCAGGCAACACGGCCTCTTCTCACAACATCGGAGCCCGGAACCCGCAGCCTCATGCAAGCATGACCAATATCTCATCCTTGTGTCTTACCAGTCATCACAGGACCAACAAGAGAACGGCCTTGCAGTGCATACAATCACGTCCCTTTTGCATTTCTTTTTGACCATACACAAAATGGATTATGGTGTCTGGCGATTGGGTTTGATATGATAGGAAACGGGAAATATCTAGTTGATTTTTTTTTATAAGGACTGCATTATGGTATATTTGATAGAGTGATTGCACTCCGAGACAAGGTTGTGCTGGCTTTGGATCATCAAGCGGGGATAGAACAGTCTTTCTGTATGGTTCTCTTTCACCTTGGTGCTTGTGCTGGTCACATTTGAATCATACAGGCTCGTTGATAGATAGCCAGCAATTGATACATGCGTTTAGGATATTCTACAATATCTAGCTCCTGTGTTGTCTGCGTGTAATACGTATGGGAAGACACAATAACATATGCATAACACGTGTCGATCAACAATGCGTCGGTTTGGTCTCGACCATGAACAGCGCTATCCTGAAAGAATTCTTCTTTGTAAAGGTCATCTATCAATACAAGGAAACATGATGATTGACGGGTAACAACAAACTAGCCAAATTTATAGTCCACGTTTATTAATGGAACCTTTACTCAGAGAGTCTCTCTAGGACCCTTCCAGTGCCCACAACTCACCTGCCGTTCTGTTCATGTGACATCCCGCAAAGCGGGACATCGTAAGGCTAACTATTGCCGAATCGCGTGAATAATGTCAGTTTTAAAGTTCCTCCAAGGTAAAAAGAAGGGTTCTCACCTGTGCAGCCGGGGAAAAGGCAAAAAGAAGGGCCTGACCGGGGATTGAACCCGGGACCTCTCGCAAACTAAGTCCTCTAATGAAAACTGAGATGTCAATCCCGAAGCAAGAATCATACCGCTAGACCATCAGGCCGGACACTAGATCCTAGTCATTTGTTAGGCTCGTTGCTGAAATTTGTGTATATATAGCCTTCAACAAAAAATGCGAAGGACTGAGGATGTTCATTGACTGTTCATAGGATGACCTGCTGGAGTGTTGATTTAAGTGCTATCTCTTTCATGATGCACATTCTCTTTAGAGTCATATTTGCAGATTCCTATGGACTTGAATGTGACACAAGCCTGGGAAAGTGGAAGACAGGTTCACAGTAAAGGGTCATATCGCAGTACAGTTCAAAGTGGAACTCAATGTTGTGTAAATATGTTATTCAGTAATCCCAGGTCAACCTCCAAAACGCCTCGCTAGATATCATTTCTCTTGCACCAAAGCCAAAAATAAAACACCAAGCAAAGTAAGCTACTTGGCACTACCCCCCGACGATCTTCGAAGCGTAATGCGGATCCGATTCCCTGCTCTTGGTTTAGTCACTGGATGAGAGCCCTACCTCTCGGGCTCCAGATGGGACCATTCGGGGATGGCTTTGATCTGCTGCCACATGAACTTTTCCAGCTTGTTGGCTGACTTTGCGTAAGGAGTACTTTCGTTGTTGTACTTCCGGCAATTGTCAAAAACCAGCTTGGCGTCTCTAATAAAATCCTCAGGGGTGAGGTATTGGTCGGCCTCAAGCTTGCTTTCCATGGTGCTGAGATCCATGGGCTCCTTGATCACTTCATAATAGTCGGCAACGTCATCGCGATTGACCGGCACAAGGAAAGGCCAAGCAGAATTGTGGTTCTGAAGATCGTTGAGTAGATGGAGAAGCTGGTTGTAGTTGGGTCCGTGACGAGGTTGCCGGGCCAGCTCGTCCATATCGGGCGACCATCCAGAAGCTCGAATAGCTGGAATATCGAGAGGGTTGATTTCTTTGATGCCGTTCTTCCACTCCTTCGGTGGAGCATGAATGTTGTGTGACTTGGAGTAAGCACGGATCTTGGCCTGAACGCATTCTTTCTGCTTAAGGAGCATGCGACCCATCTCGAGATAGCGAATCCGCGGCAACATAGAACACTGCATAATAGTACCTCCCTCGTAATCTTTGATGTAACCCATCCATACTTTTTTGTCGAGAGTAATCTCTTTAGTGAAGCCCTGCTTTTTAAAGTAACCGATGGCGTAGTTGTCGGCGTAAGTCAGGAAATGCATCACATCGCTCGTGGCTTTCACATAATCCTTCAGATGTGACATAAGATGGGCACCGTATCCCTTGACTTGCTGGTCAGAACTAATGGCGCAGAAGACAATCTCGGCAAAACGGCGCCCTTTGAAAGGCCGATAGGTAATTCCCCCTACAACTTCGAGGGGCTTCTTGACGATGGCGATTGACAAGTGAGTTCGATCATAAACAAGTCGCGCAATATAATCCTTAGGCATCTTGGGTAGTTGTTTCTGAAAGATGCATTTGAGGCCGGTTAGAATGATGAGCGATTCGCGCTCGTTGTCGTTGTTGACTACTCGGAATTCGATCTCGCCATTGCGCTCCTCGATAACGGCAGGCTAAAGTGTCCATTATGAGTATATATGCGCAGATTCTTATAAATAAACCTACCTTTTCGGGAAATGGAATTCGCTTAATTTCGGGCTTCTTCTCTGGGGGCTCGGCGGAATCATCTTGTTTGATGCGCTTGGATGGGGTAGGAGACGATGGCTCCTCCTCGGCTTTGCGCTTGCCGTCTATTTTATGACTTGTTAGTGGTCTAGTTCGTGTCGCGGTATCTTGCTACATAAGACTCACTCTCTTCCGACATGATGGCAGCCGTACAACCGCAGCTGATTGCAATTCGTTGTTATTTAGGGAGGGAGGTTAGACATGATAAGATGCAGCATCATGACAGCGGAGTGAAGCGCGTCGAGAGCGTCCGTGCGCTGCTTATGTCACCCCAAGTTACACCACGTTCGTTCAATGTCATGAAAGTTGTTGCAACAAGGCGTATGGAGTAAAATAGGATAATAGAAAAGAGACATAAGGCTTGAGAATCACTTTGATATCTGAGAGCATGCTTTGGGTCTCAATTAAACTACTTCGCTATAAATTAAACTACAATATCCCCAGACATTTCACACCAGTCACCTGTTAACGGAAGGTACCTCCACTATGCGCTACGTACCTGCCTTGCGCAGCTGTGACAGGGGCACCCGCGCACTAAACCCTATTCGTGAATCGGCCACGATTGCCCATTGTGAGCTCATGAAGCTTCCCCAGAGTATCTCTACTCCTAACAACTGCAGCTCCCGAGTCAACAATTCGTCAACACCCTCAGATCGCCCGCACTTTTCAAAAATCCTAGTCAATTCCCTTCCAAACCTAGCCTATGGATTCTTCGCTGCATGAGGTCTGGCAAGCTGCTGCTGGCAGTCCATTCTTCCCTGCCGTTAGTAAGGGAAGCCAATTCTGGGTCGGCTTTCTGTTGACACTGCTCGGATTCTCTCTTCTTGGTGTCTTTGCCCTGAGTATGCGTCATAGACTCTCTCATCTTAATTCTGCCTGCTGACTTGGCTTCTAGACCGATCACTCGTCAACGTTCCTGTACTGGGCATCCCAGCCTCTCTGGCCCTCGCGTTCGGAGTCGTCTACATGTTCTGTGCAGTCGGAGTGTATATCTAAGATATCCCAAAAATCCTCGCCTCGGTCGGTTTTGCGAGAGAAATGGCTACGGACGCTCAGCCCATCTTCCGCGCGGTTGCGACATCGACCAGGCCACTGTACCAGCTTCTGAGGTGCATCAACTTTGCACCCAGAGTTCATGTGCAAATTACAGAGGAAGGTGTTCGTTTTGCCGCTGACCACGCGCGGGTGATGCAAGGTAATTACAATTGTTTGCAGTATATATCAGTGCTAACGCCTGCCAGGTGTTGCATTTCTCGATAAAGCTTTATTTTCATCCTATACCGTCAATTTACCCGCTCAGGACGGCGATAATGCGCCTGAGCTTCCCAATTTCCAACTTTCCTTATCTTCTGTCCTCGAAGTCCTCCAGATCTTTGGGGCTGTGGACGTGGCCACTCGTGCTCAAAAAGCCGACCAAGATCCGTATCGCAGCAATCTTCGAAACTACCGCCCCGATGCTTTCAGCAACCAAACTCTCGGTATATCTGGCACCTGCACTCTCCAATACGCCGAGGAAGGAGATCCGTTCAAAATTACTATCGAGGAGTCTGGCGTAAAAACGACAGCATCTTTAACAACATATCTACCAGAAATACCAGATGACATTCCATTTGACCGCAACGATCTCGCCTTCAAAATAATCATGCAATCTCGAACGCTGCTTGATTCTCTTGCTGAGATTTCACCGACCGCTCCCACGAAGTTGACAATCACTGCCAACAAAGCCTCCCCTTTTCTATCGATTGCTGGTGTGGGGGATCTTGGAAGCTCGGGGGTGGACTTTGCACGCGGCAGGGATCTTCTCGAAACCTTCAATATTCAGGAACGCTGGTCACAGGCCTACAAGTTTGACTTTGTCAAGAATTCGACAGAAGCGATGCGAATCGCCACAAAGGTCAGTTTGCGAGGGGACGGACAAGGCGTGTTAAGTTTGCAATTTATGGTAGATATCGAGGGTGGCAAGCGGAGCTTTTTGGACTTTCGTTTCGTGCCATTCATCCAGCATGAGGATGAGGATGACGACGAAGGAGAAGAGGCTGGTGAAGCTAATTAGATGCGTTGGACTAGGTATGGTCTAGCTACAAGGACTTTAATTAAAAGACAATGACTTTCTTCCAACCACTTCATGTCTCACACTTGTTCGAATGCCACCCATTATGTCTTAACAATTGGTTTCGTAGTGAAACCAAGCCAAATACCTAATTCATGGTATCTTACCCACTTTCGTAATGGTTCTTTTCGGACCCAAGGGCCAGGACTCTTTCAGCCTGTTTCTCCCTTGATCCTCTAGTGGAATGTAGTGTGCAGCAATCTGGAACCCTTATGTTGAAGTCAAAGTGGTCGGAATAGTGGAAACAGCCTCTTGTGGCATCATCTCATCTACTCCAAAATTCAGCCCAAGCGGCCATGTTGAAAAGGGGTCAGATCCTACCCTTGAACCATATTTCCGATTCTCTTTCGTACAATCTATTTGCTTAATCATCTTCATAATCTGCTGAGCGGAGTGATAGTTTCTTTCATCATGAATCAATTTCGGGAGATCAATATTGTCATGTCGTCAAACCCATGCGCGACTGGCACAGTTATCCCACAAAGCAACAGAAAGTTAACCTGGCACGGGTGCTTACTCGACCCCATAAGGGCATGGGCAACGGCGATTTTCAGAAACAACCCTGCATATACCGAGTTGGACGAGGACTCTGAGCCGTTGGTCGACGATATGAGCACGTTCAAACCAACATATGCGGGATCGACATTTATACGCCTCGCAATGTCACGACCGGTGAAAAGATATAGTCGTCTTCCCTAGGGGTTAAGTGAAAGAATCGAGCTTCGGCGAGAACTTGAGCCAGGTGAAAATAAGGCCAGGGACCTCTGGGGCAACCTATCACCAAATACAACGAATCTACCCAAGGAAATGGGAGCATGTTGGTGGGACTTCAGTACATACTGGGATGCGACTGGCTGGTTGTGACGAATGTACTGGACGAAGGTATACTGCGTAAACGAATGACGAATATGGCATACACGATGAGGAGTTGGATGAATTAGAGGTTATAATTAGCACGAAGTCAGGCACGTTCGGATTGTACACACAGTATTCTGATCTACTGCTTTAGTCTGATTCGCAGATCCATTTCTGACAGCAATATTGTTCATTGTTCAACCAGTGGTGCTAGATGTTGAGAGTTTCTGTTATGTCAATTCCCCAACCTGAAAGATTGTTAGTTCTCAACAGCTTGACTAAGGACAAGGCACAGCCGAGCTATGTTTCATCGGATAAGAGAGCAAATTATACACCTAATCAGGGGTATCCATTGAAGGAAATTGAAGTGAACTGTGCCATTCGACATGATATCACTAATTTTATGTAGGTACCCGAGGCTGAAGAGAGTGTATCATGCCATTGGGGGCAGCATCCTGGGAGTATGCTTAGGATATGAACCACGGGGAGCTGGTGGGCAGACCGGAAGAATTACGAAACACCAAATTGAACAATGTTTATGTTACGGTTAAACATGATCTGTATCGAATAATATTGGTAAATCCTAATACAGGGATTAAACTTGGTGTTGAGGCTCATGGCGTATGTCATTCTACAGATGGAAGGATCATGCTCCACTAACTGCCGGGTTTAGATCGATAGGCGCAGCAGGAACAAGCACAAGACGGATCCTCCTTCCACCGAATACAACATCATTTCAGCTCCGCCACTTTCCAGTCTCAAACCTGGAACTGTCTATCATAATTCTTCTTGCGAGGTTATCGGAGGAGTATCAATCAAGACATTGATCCTCACCGCTGTCTTTTGTCGCAATTAATTCATTCTGATACGGCGAGATGGGTTCCTCATCCTGCAAGAAACCGCGATTCACCGCTTGGAATGGTGAAGAAAGCATAAACTATTTGATCTGAACTGTTATCAATGCACACGGGAGCGTTTCGTTCCCTTCCCGCTCTCCACCCAACGATCAGCAAGACCAGTGGATCAGCCGTTCCTTGCCAAGATACTCAGCCAGATACGATACGATTATCTTGATTCCCGTGTGGCTCAGGGCTCTTCGTTCAGTCTATGGCTGCAGATTGCCGAAGTCTGGGGGCTGCAATGCAGGTAAACAAGGCACACCATACGTAGGCTGACAGTAGGATCGTTTCTCTTGCTGCATCACCCCGTTCCGCCTGCTACCCGCTCCTGCGATACTACCGAGCTGTCATGGGCCCCTCTAGTTGTACCCGACGTCAAGAACGACCTTGTCGTACGGGCACCGACTCTAACGTGTTGTACGGGCCTCTTCCTTGGGTCGATTCACCCAATTGCTATCGGTATTGTTGGGTCACGGACAATACCGAAGATCGAACGAACCAACTGATGCCGTTGAGTAGTTAGCGAATTGCTGCACAATCTGGATACGACAACTGGGCCTCGACATCATGGAAAGACATATATCTTCGTTCTTGCAGGCCTGAATAGACAGCCCTGAATAGCATCAGCCACGCTCGTTTCACAACCAATTAGCATATCAAGAAATCACCGTTACATTGCCTATCGGTAGGAGTTTGCTTGCTTGCAGCTTGGGGGCCTTTCTGCTCCACAACACCATGATTGAGGCTAGGCTCACAGGTCCAAGTAGGATCACAAACGTTCACATGAATCTCTTCAATGGATATGTCACACCGTATGCGTACTCAAGTATAAATCATTGATCATAACCCACAAGTTGTTGGCCGTTAAATTGTTTGCAGGTCAAAATCGCTACTGGTTTCCGCATTCGGGTCCATTGAACTCTAGAGCTGTCTAAAGCAGCCTCGAAAGCGGCGACTCGGAATGATATCGTTTCCACTCACTAAGAGCATATACTGACAGCGTTTGCTCAAGAAACTCTCTTTTCATCTTTCGTTCTTCCTTCATTCTTTCAACCTCAGAGTTATGCGAAGCCTTTTCTCGAATTATTCCCGATCCATTACTTACATCGCTGTACCTTGCTAGGGCAAGCCAAAATGCCTGGCTTGATACGGCGACTTATAACTCCTCAACGGTCGCAAGCCAACATCCGAGATCGGGATCGTGGGCGTGGACGTGGCCGTGATGGCAACGAAGATCTCACTGATTCATGCGAGGAGTTAAGTTCTTGCTGCGCCAAAAAGTCTACACAAAGACAGACCAATACCACAAAGTCACGTCTGCCGGTGCCAAAGCAGAAAGCAGTCAGTGCGGCACGAGTTACTATTCAAAGGGTGCCCGATGTCCATCGTGCTGTGCATCCGGTCCCTTCTCTGCCAACTCCTCGCTTACGGCCCTCGTCAATCAGCTCTTCTCGCTTTGAAGGGCGAATTGCCGCCCTTGAAGCTCTCACAGGCAATGTTCCCACCAACAGGAGGACTGAACCAATTCTTTGTCCTGCTGAGCACGGGCAAACCCACCCACATTCCTACCAATACTCCCATTCCTCTCATGCTTCCCGGTACCTGCGCCCCCCTCGCTCCAGGAATGGTCCTCTTAGCACTGTCAATGTCATCGACGATAGTCCACGCCTTGAGAGAACCTCGCCCGGGGCGTCGACTCTTTCTTTGTCAAACCATGGCGTTGATGAGTACGAGGTTGAGCCAACCAGCTGGCAGCCTGCCCAGCCAATGTACGACGGTCAAAGCCTTGACTCGTCATCAGATAGCGTTAACCGTCTATTTCGCGAGACCGACGAAGCCTTCAAAGCGCTGGGGTCTGCACTTAGAGAAACCCAACGTGCATCCCAAGTCTCAGATTTACCCTCACCTCCATCACCGCCGGGAATTCCCACACAGCACAAATATTCTAAATCCATGCCGCTGCCCACGGGCTTTCAAAAACATTCAAGATGGAGAGGGGAGGTTTCGCCTTCAGCTTCATCTCAACGATCATCGCCAGACAGACGATCATCTGTGGTCAAAAAGCCCCAAAGAAAGAAGCATAACCTCGTTGGCCATCCCTTTGCCAAAGCAGCGATCCGTACCCCGCGATGGACCTTGTCGGAAAACGTGACAGACATTCTCACTGGTCAACGTTTCAGACGCATCGAGGCCGATGAAATGCTAACACCGGACCGCATCGAAGCGTTGCGCAAGAAGCGGGAAGCAGCGCAACAATTGGACGAGGAGCGCGAGGAGCGGAGAGAGAGATATTCCATCGACTCTGTTCGCAGTGCGTCATCAGATAACTCTGAGACAGATGTCGAGCCATTTCATCTTGACGAACTAGCTTCTCGAATCAGAGCGAGACAGGCCATGGAAACCCCAGTCATCTCAATCGAAGCAACACCTCCTGCTCCGGAACTGACCCCTGATCTGGATGTTGTTTCTCGGGACTTCTCGAAACAAAGCTCGGTAGCAGGGGACGATGCATCTATTGGGAGTGCCAGAGACAAGAGCGACACTTCTCCAGATGCATCACCTCAACTGCCTACCAAGAATCCTGCACGCACAGGTGCAGAGGCTATTCACAAACTACCGTCAATACCCGAGATCGTGGCAGCAGGAACACTCAGGACACCAAGCGAACCGCCGGCTAGTTCGACTGCCCCTCGAACTGCTAACATGAAGACGGATGAGGATGATGAATACTTTTACCTCGAGAGCACGCCGTACACGCTCACAAAACCATCTTTCCGCCATGGGCCTATCACCTTGTCCAAAGCTGAGGCGGGAAAGGGGGTCAAGACAATGGACGACACGTTGGACTGGACCGCATTCCAGATGGCGATACTGGGAGGGGCTGGAGATCTGTTACAAGACATGTCCAGCGAAGAAGACACAAAGCAAGTGGAGGAGATCACGTCATGGTTTGATACATTTGGCTTTGAGACATACGGGGCACTAGTACCTGGAGATGTGCCCGAGCCAGAATCTAAGCCTGAGCCAGCGCCGTCAATGAGGTCGTCGGCTCACAGCACTCTCTCTTCAACGCCTTCAACTATCAACACAGATGTTGACTTGCCGATCCCGGTGGGTGCTGAGTTCCCTTCCGGGTTCTGGAACGCCCCGGCGCCCGGCCAGGCTCTCGACAAAGCTAAGTTCTTCAACAGTACAGGACTAAAACGATGGGTTGGCGAAAGAGGCCCCAAGCGCCCTTCGTCGCACAGCTCGGAAGAAAGTCTACCACCGAGCCCGATGATGCCTCTCGTGGTTCATATGGGCACTGGCGAAGCCGATATTCCGAATACGGTCCCGATGGGTTATAACCTAGGTCACGACCTGGGCGACTTTCTTAAGTGGGAGGCGGAAAATGTGTATGCGCAGGGGTTTAGCTTGTCACCGTGAAGGTGATTTGTGTTCGTTTTTTTCTCTTCCTTTTTCCTGTTCTCGTTTGATATCTAACGTTTGCTTGCGAGCTGGGACGACATGTCCCATGCATGACATTTCACTTACACTTACTATCTTATACCTAGGCATTGAAGGCGCTTGAAGCATTTATAATAGAACGATCGACATGTTGATACGAAGTATCACGCAGATAGACGAATTAAAAGATTACATGTTCCAGTTTACTGACTTCACCCGTGAGAAGGTTGCTTGATGTTGACAGTGAAATACGTAGCCAATCAACTCCGCCGTTGTTTACAGAATATCCCCCCACCATGTTTATCCATCTTAACTTGGTCTCATTCTACCCTTGCAACAGCGTCTCATCACACTCCGATCCTAACAAACAAAGACAAAGAGAAAACTAAAACAAAACAAGCATTCGACTATTTCTTTCCTATCTTTACTATTGCCGCTATTCTCGTCAATACTCCTAGATCCACTCGGCGCACTTCACACCACACTCTAGAAGACTTCATCACAACAAAAGCCCTTTGTTCAGTCTAGCTTCTCTAAGCTCAAAGCAACTTCGCTGTCACACAGACACAGACCGACTTAAGCCCCTACACACATACATCACCACAAAACAAGATGCTCAGACGCCCTGCGACAACACTGCACATCACCTCGGAGGACGTCGCCGCCTACGAGGATCGGCGCGCCCGAGAGGCCCTTGTTGCGGCTCAACAGGCGCGCAGGGCCGCGGCTGTGGCGGCTGCGCAGCAGAGCCAAGCCGATATGGAGGGTGTGCATCAGGCGCTGCAGGAGAGGGAGAGGGATGACGATATCAGGAGGGTTAGGGATGACAGGATTGGTGTGTCGAGAAGGAGATGAGGTTGTCTCGAGAGAATGTTTGCGGATGGGAGAGGTGAGATCGATATGGTTTGATGATGCTGGAGGGTTTGTCTTCACAATGACCTGATATTATGGTCGCCAGATTTATACGCATTACATGGTAGGAATTATTCCATGAAATCCTATTACTTTTATTGTTTTATCTATACATATAAAAACAGCTCTGTGTGAGCGCTACATCAGCTATTAAAGAAGCTCCTTTTCCAAGTAACCCGGCGTGGTCTCCGATCCCTGATGCAAGCCGAGTACCTCTATACAGTATCCCAAACCTATTCTGCCCAAAAGCAAGACTCCTAACAAACTTCTTCTACCCTCTCCATGCAAGATATGCAAAAAATGAGACCGCCATCCAAGCCACGCGCCATGTGGTCGTCCATAACTCGCGACCGATCACCCCGAGAGTTTTCCTACCACCCACGCGTCGATCTTGAACGTCTGTGCTGAAGTAGTTATCGTCGAGATGGATGCGCGGTCCGCCTGCAGACCCCCAACCCCAGCGCTTGTCGTTACGTCCTCCCCGTCGAGCCTGCCATCGAGCTGATGTCTGGCCAGGAGATGTGCTCCTGGCATTACGCGGTGCTGTGGCGGATAAACGTGAAGGTAGATGATACGCCGAAGTACCTGAAGATGTCGTGTTGCGGTATGATGAAGCCTCAGGAGGGTCCATCTTGTCCTTATACACAGGCAGAAGAGCCGAGGCTGGTGATTTCTCAGGCTCGAGAGCAAAAGGGGTAAGTGAAAGCGCAGGAACAAGAGCTGCGCGGATGAGTAGAAGGATGAGAGTTGCCACGAAGAAGATGATATACTGCATGTATGTATGGAGCTGGTTCGGTAGAAGACACAGATGTGTCTGGATGGTCTGCTCAGGCGCTCCAGGAAGTGGTTTTCCCTGAGCATCGACAGGGTTATACATGCTTACCATCTGAAATCCCGGTGTAGGAACACCCATGGCCATGCTCATACTCTTGACAGTGATTTCACGCACGTTCTCCTTGGCATCGGAATGCACGACCTCGCAGTAGTCGTGATCGTCGCCGGAAAAGACATGCTTGATGTTACCTATGCTCTTCACCAGCCTAACTGAGTCTTGCTCGTTGAGAACATTCTGGTATTGATATCCGCCGACAATGCTGAGTGCGTTTCGATTGTCGGGGAATACTGGCTCCTTCTGGCCCTTGGGAGGTGTCGCAGGCGGCCAATGCTCTCGTTGAGGTCCGCAAGGTGTTCCGGGGGCTCGATATAACGGAACATGAGTAAGAAGAATTGTAGGGAAGTCGGGGCCGTCACCCTTGTTCGCTTCGGAGCTGCTTCCCCAGGTTGGATGTGACTTGTCGAGCTCTTCGACGTTATGAGGATATCGCAGACCTCCGTTGAGATCGTAGTAATGGCGCAATTCTTCCTCTACCGCCTTTCTCTTGGTTATTTTCACGCCATCCAGAAACTCATTTACCGGTCCGTAAATGGGCTTCAAGTCATGCTTGTTCTTCCACTCTGAAGTATCTGCACTCAGGGAGACAGAGTCTACAGATACAAGTGTATGGTTTCCAACAACATCCACGCGGTTGACGTCGCCAAAGAATGCGCTGAAGCGATTTCGGACAGAAACTTGTACTTGGGCGCCGAAGCCCAAATCGTGGTTTCCCGGTAGACTCGTCACCAGTTTCCGCCCACGCTGCCATGATCCAGGTACCTCGCCGCCGTCGTTGAAGTGTTTGAAGAAGATATTCCCGAACCTCTCATACTCGTGCAACCAGAAATCCTCGCCGTATTTCTCGTGCCACGACTGAACCAGTTTCTTCTCATCCTTGGAACGACCTCGTCCCCATTTTGGATCGACGAATTTGCCCTCTCGGGTCTTCCACTCGCGACCGCCGTCAAACAAATCACCGAGGAAGAATAGACTGTCGGGGTTAAGCCGTCCTTGCATGGCCCGGTAGCCACGTCGCAGGTAGTTGTCGGTGACGAGGACGGTGAGGGGGTTGAGAGGCCAGGGACGACCTGGGTAGGAATGCGGATCGATGATTTGAGGGTCGGCGACGAAGACGAGGTGGTGAGGTTTCGCATCTTTTGGCTGCATACGGTCAGTTATGTCTCGCCAAGCTCGAAGCGCACGACTTCTCGCCCTATTGGACTTTCAATAGGGTCAAACATACCCATTTCTCCCAATGGTCCCAATCGCAGCTTGCGACCTTGCTATTGAACACCCATCTCTCACCATACAGCAGCACAACGACCCAGAACAAGACCAACAAATGAGGAAAGCTCAAAAGTCGTCTCGATGTAAGATTGCGTTGTATTCGTCGCGCGACTCGTTCGCTCGCTGATATCGTTATACGTTTTCCCGGTCCAGAAGCCCATACCTTTAACTGGTGCGCCAGTTGCTGTGCGTTGACTGATAGTACATGACCTATTGACTGGATGTTGGTGGGAAGCCTAGAGTTGTTGTGATACTGGTATTGGCGCGACATGATGGCGCCATGCCCTAGTTCTGACGGACAAGGGCTTCTTTCTGAAGCCTTCCTACGCGTATCCTCGTCGTTGTTGCTGTAAGGTGGTTGTGTGTCGTCGAAGGCCTGCGTTGATCGACGTTCTAGGAACAAGGAGACCCCTTGATGCGAATGACAGTATTTCAGTTAAATATCCGACGGTCTTGTTTCGTACACTTTTCAACACCGCAAGGGTATGGCAATAGACTTGCCGTCTTTTTCGTGTTCCGTCACACAAATTGTTAAAAGGTGAAAAGGTTACAAAACACTCATCGCGTGTTGTTAAGCTCCTCGCCTCCTCGGAAGGACAAATACGTAGCTTGAGCTGCTTTGGGTTCGTGCCTCGACACGATTGGCCAACCTTTTTTTACTTTGGCCCTGCATGATGAAATTCCGGGGCCTGGTTGGGGCACGATTAGCGCTAAGACCCCCGCTATTCAGGGGTTTTAGCGGCGGCAAACTGCATTGTTTCAGGGAAAAGGAAACTCGGCGGATGAAGCCCAGTTCTCATCTCACAGTCGTCATGGTAAGCAAAATACGGAGTACGGAGTATCAAAATGATACACATGTGAAGAGTATAAAACTGAGGAGACAGCGCTCCTCTTGCATTCGTATTCCGAACAAAAATATACACGCCTCTATTAGACGGCCGTATGTACCGAAAGCTAATTTGTTCAATAAAAAGCCCATATTCCAAAACTCCGTCTTTATGCCATGCGCATATTGGTATGGCCATGCCAAAATACAAAACCCATATGCGAAATATAAACACACAGATATGCCTTGTCAGACTTATCTTACACGGTAAACATCAATGTCGTCATCGTCATCTTCACTATAATCGTCATCCTCCGGGAGAGGAGGGTTCTTGGGCTTCTTGCGGAAGCTGAGCAGTCTCTTAAATCCACTCGGCTCCGCAGGGTCCGCAGCTCCAGCGTGTGCCATCTCCGGCTCAGCTTCCGGCACGTCTTGTGCCTCGTTCTCAGCTTCGTAATCGTAGAACAACTTCGGCACCAGCAGTCGGTAAGGTTTGGTGATGCCGGCAGGGTCCTTGGGGTTAATCTCGACGTTCAGGGTGATATCCAATCCACCCTCGAGGTCAACCGCATACTTAGTAGCTTGCTTCTTCTGCTTAGTCGAAAGACCTGTAGGTGTTCGGTAAAAATTTCCAGGACGTGGTCCAGGAGGGATATAACCAACAGCCTCTCGCGAGTGTGACATGGCTCGCGATCCAACAGTTTGAGCCCGTTGGGGCTGGGCCATAAAGTACGAGTCGTCGCCTTCAGTGTACTCATCGTAGGCTGCTCCACCTCGCATACCTGAAGGATGGCTGCCTCCTCGTCGAGGAGATTGCGGCTCATCCCAGTACTCTTCATCATCGTAATACTCTTCGTCTCCCCAGTTGCCGTTGATGCCACCATCATCAGCACGACGCTGACTAGGTCGTCGAATAAAGCTAAAGAATCCAGCCTTCTTGCCTTCTGGAGCCTGGTCAACAGACATGGATCGCTGAAGCTTGGCTGGAGGAGGTCGCTCCGAGCTTGTCGAGTTGCGTCGTGACAAGCTGCGGAATAGACCGCCGCCGCCTCGAGTAACTGGGGGCCGAGATCCGCGAACAGTCTCTCTGTTCAAGTCAGGGCGCACATCAGAAGATGTAGACTTGCTTCTAGACAAGGACAATCTCCGAAGAAGGCCGCCGCCTTGGGGCTTAGGAGGGGGACTTGGGCTTCTACCATCAGAAGACCCAGGAGGTGTTGGAGGCGGGGTAGTGCCTGGCTGCCACTCGCGAATGGCACACCAGTTTCGGTGTGGAAGAAGATGCTTGTTATTTCTCGGTTTGCCGTCAACTCCTTGCTGGAAGAGGGGAATCATGTCCTCGTCGGTCTGCTTGTCGAAGTGGTGGACCTTGTTCCTCTTGTTCAACACATCGGCCATCAAGTCAGGAGGTGGCGTGTTGGCGATGGCTGATGAGATAATGTTAGGCATATATCGCGGATCCTTGTGCTTGGCGAGGCCGAGCTTGGGGTTGGAGTAGAATTGCCCAACGGCCGCAAGGTGGACGTCACCACTGAGGATGGTGACTCGAAGAGACTTGTCGATAGCAAGGTCCTGCAAGTCTTCAACCACTACAGATCGCTCCTGTTTGTGGTTCTTGGCGGTCCAGTGGTCGTTCAGGTCGTCCAAGACTTCAACGCCACCGTCAATGTTGTTAAGAGCCTTACCAAGGACACCGGTTCGTCCAAGCGCTTTCACAGGATCCATAAGTCTGGATGTCAAGCTATTGTCAGGTCAGTCTTACGATTCTCATCAACATTGGGATTTACTAACATATTCTCCAACCATACCAGTCTGGGGTATGCAATAGGAATACCTAACAGTACCAGCAGGTGTTCAACTTGTCCACGACGGACCTCGGCGTAAAGTCGGTTCATGATCTTCTCCCATGACTTGTCAGAGACAACATCGTGCTCTGTCCTTTCTGTGCGACAGTCGACGGCGAGAAGGCCAACTCTCGAACCAACAGACATGAACAGACTGCGGCCAAGCTCACCAATGTATGGGCCAGGTTCCGCGCCAAGGATCCAGCTTGACTCGGTGTTCTCCATCTCAGTGAGGACAGACTGGTGCTGGAACAGCATATAGTACTTGTACGCAACTGCTCCCAAACCAGTCATGACAGGGGACTTCTGGTCGTGGTGAGGATAAGATCCATATCCGTCAAAAATATCATGGTCATCCCACATGTTGACCATAGGGATCTGCGAGTTTGCAAGACCGAACAACCCCTGGGAGAACCACATGCAATATCGTTCAAGGTAGAAGTTCTCCAGCTCAGCTTGCATCTCAGGAGTGAGAGCGGCAGTGTGCTTATGGATAGGGTTGCGAATGTCAAGCCACTCTTTGAAGAGGCTACATTCCTTCGACACACAATCGTTGTAGATCTGGTCACCACCACCAATCATAAGATGGAAAGGTCGGCTTTGGTGGTTGTTGAGCACATCGCGCCACATGGGGTCAGGGCCACTCAGTTCATCAGGCTTCACGCTCATGCTGAAGCCGTTGCAGCTGTGGAACATCATGTTCATCGTCTCGCTTTGAGCGGGTACCCAGAAACCTGTAGCCGGTCCGCGGTTGATGCGATACGCAATGCGCTGCTGCTTATCACGGAGCTCAACCTCGATATTGAAGCGCCAGAAAGTGCATCCACGTTCTGCGTGTAGCCTGAAGCCTCTCACGTCCTTGTACTTCTGTACCTTCTCGCCATCGGTTCCAATACGCTTTCTGCGACTAGCAAACGACCCAGGCAAATCAGTTGGACCATCAGGGCCGGAGTGATCAAGAGCGCTGCGAGTCTGCTCGAAGAGTCCATGATCGGTCTCATCGCGGGAGAGATCCTTCTCCTCATCTAGCTGATCCACAGGGCGGACGTAAAGGGTTTCTCCTCTGCGTCCCACTTTGGGATGACCAGCAATAGGATCAACGTATTCGGGGGATAAATCACCCTTGATACGATGAGGTGGAGGGGGCAGCAGGTCGAGGCCTTGGACAAATAGTCGTAGTGTGGGCGCGATGTCATATGAAGAGTCGGAGTCTTGGGTGACAATCATGATGCTACCTCGCCACATCTCTCGTTCGACCAAAGCACCAGTTGCTGTTCTGCTAGGGACCTTCTCACGTTTGATTCCGCAATATCTCAAAAGCGGACCGCACTTCATGAACAGCGCAGGCTTGAAGCGAGTAGGGGCTGGACTTTTGTCAGTAACGCTTAAATCATCCGAAATGTGTGGTTAAACTTACATTGCTCATTGTACTCGCCATCAAAAGCCTCAGCCTTTCGCGGTCGCGCAGAGTAGGCTTTTGTCTTATCTTGCTCCCACCAAGCCTTTTGGCCATCTGGTTCAGAGAATTGGGCTTCCTGAAGATCCAAGAAGTTTCCAGACAATGTACCAACAGTTCCCTTCTTCCACTCGTCTAGCCATTGAGGTGGCTGGTACAGACCATCGCCGGGTACCATGTCTTCGGGGCGCTTGAAAACCATGTTAGAGATGTGATGACCGTCAGAGCTGTCAGAAGAGAAACTATCTGATCTGCCAGCTTTCCTGCGAATAGCAGCCTGATTCTGTGCATGGACTCCATTGTCAGGTTCCCTTCTACCAAGGAGCCTAGTACCAATGGACTGGCCACGATTGGGGGGAGGGATGAATTCATCCTCATCAGCATATTGAACCCTTGGCACAGGCTCAGTGACGCGTCTCTTGATACCCTGGTTATCACCAGGCATATGCATCTGGTGGCGTCCAGGTATGAAGTCGACTGACGGTCTCCGTGCTTCATCGGATTGTGGGGGGTTAGGAGGAAGCTCTTTCTCGCGGGTGAAACGGTCATTGAGTTCTTGGGTAATCTGTCTGGTATTAAGTTGTGTGTTTTGCCGAGCGGGAAGCAGGTCATCTTGATCGTCATAGTAATAATCATCGTCATCATACTGTTGCTGTTGTTTTAGCGCTGAGGCCATCGGAGCAGGCTGTCTTTCGGATACCACTCTACGGGGGTAGCTCAGATCTGCTGGAGGAGGTTTCTTCAGTTTGTTGCTGCCACTTCTAGTCAAAGAGAATCCTCCGCTCTGGGCAGGCGGCTGGGCCTGTGGTCTTAGGGCATTTTGTTCGGGAAGCTGTACGTTATCTCGAGTCGCTCTTTCGCGGAAGCTCAAATTGCGCTTAGGAATGCCAGAGTCTTGTTCGACGTATCCAGGAATAGCAGATTGAGGATCCATGCGCCTAGGTGTAGGCTCAAGTTCCTCTTGCTGTAGTGCGCCTGAAACGTAGTGTCTGTCGTCTTCTGGATGGTGCGCGACAGAACTACGGCGACGATGCGACCCTCCTCTTTGCACAGTGACTTGCGGAGGCAGCTCTCGGTATACTGAGATGGGCGATTCTACTCGCTCATTCTGTGGGATCTCTGGGTAGGTATCTTGTGGGACATCGTGGTGTGTGTCTCTTTGGGTGTCTCGGGGCGCTTCCCTAGGTGCGTCTCTGGGTGCTTCTCTGCTGTAATCGCCGGCCACATCTTTGTGCGACAAAGGCTGAGGAGCTGTAAAGAAAGCACCGCCTGCTGATGAACGCCTATCACCGTATGCGGCGGATGGTTTTCGTTCATGGGACCGCACTTGCTGGCCTGCAGGTTGCTTTCCAGCCTTCAATGCCTGTCTCTCTCGGGCGCGTTTTTCTGCGGCTTCAACTCGGGCGCGCTTTTCCTCCTTGGTCATACTATCGAGCGTCAGCTCAAGCCTTTGGAGGGGTGATCGGTCGTTTGCGAACGGTTTGCGACGGTCTGATGACCCGCCTGTTGTCCCTCTCCTGGGCAATTGATCGAATGCGCCGGCGCTCGAGTCTCGTCTTGAGAAATCTTCTTGGCCTTGGTTGGGCCTCTGACCTCCAGTCCTGTCAGAGGACCTTTGGTATTGGTCGTCCTCCATATCGTCGTCTTGTGGGTGAAGATCGCGAGGTGCAGAGGAATCGGGGGCGGTGTAGGTGTAAGGACCGCCGTTACCGTGTGGGTGGCGATAGCTCACAGGAGGACCGCGTGGAACTTCTGGAGCAGCTGGAAGAGGTGACAATGGTTCGTCGTCGTACTCTTCTTGCTGTCGGCTCTGGTGACGAGATCTAGAAGACTCTCCAGCAGGAATATCACGTCTGTAGGAAGATGGCCTAGGAGCTAGACCTTGGGGGGCAAAATTAGAAGTGGTGGGAGAATCATAAGGACTAAAGGTAGATTCAGAAGGAGCTTCAGTGGCCTGAGTTTGTAAAGAACCACGATTCGATCTGCGAACTGGGGCAGCGTCGAGCGAAGATCTACGGTCAGCATTATAGGCGTCGTCCGACTCAGACCTGCGGCGGGTATGGCCCGCATGGCCGACCTGGGCGACCTTGGGCCCGGGCAATTGGCCCCAGTATGGCGTAGACATTTGAGGCTGACAGTTGGATGAATGGGCGGTGTGATTGGTTAGAGGTGGGAAAAAATAGACAAAAAAAAGATGGATGTCGGGCGTTGAATCGTGCGTTGCGTTGAGCGGGAGGCGGGTAAAAGATTGAGAGCTAGAGACCGTGCTTTGCTTTGCTTTGCTTTGCTTGCTTGGGCTTCGAAGCGAATAAAGCTTGCCTGTCGCTTTCTGGGCTCTTCAGGCACTAGTAGCGGGGCGCTGAGTCTGGTCTAGGGCTCATGCGAGCTGCTGGGCTAGCTAATGCTGTGCAGAATTTGGCAACGTTTTAATGGAGGTGAAGAGAGAACAAGTGGGAAAGGATTGTTCTTGCAGACCGCAGGTACCAGATCATCGAGGGAGAAAAGCAAAGCGTTGAGGTAGTTGAAGAGTGAAAGGGAAAAGATATCGAGGCTTCCATGGGTCGACATGGACAATAGCAGAACCAGGAATTGCCCTGCTCTGCTCCGTACTCTGCGTTGCCTTCAAGCCCAAATCGTCGCGGCGGTACAGGGATTGCGCTGTCTAAACTGATTCAGGAGCTATTTACACCCTGGAAGCCTCCCCATGCTCAGCATCTTTCCCAGCCTCGAGGTAATCCATCATGGCTCGGCTGTCTTTGAGATAAGCTTCGTCGTCGATATATCCCTATAATACATTTTTGCGCCGAGCAAAGTCGCATCAGAAAAGCAAGAAAAGGAGTGATTGAAGCAGCTAGCAAGGATGCAAAACTTGATATATCGTGCTAGTCACTATTTTGCCTTGTCGATTTGAGGCTGGGGATGGCTGGGGGCGGGGTGTCACCGTGTCTCACCCTTGAAGCTCTTCCGAAGACCCAAAAAGAAGCGGGTGGCTGGCTACGGAGACGCGGGACGGGCCCGGGGCAAGAGACAAGACGGAGGATGCGAAGAACGGAGGGGCCATTGAGTATTGTGCTTGTATACACAACTAGTCTCGTTAATAGACAAACATTACACACATTCAGCAACCTCAAAACAAGCATATTCTTTGTCAATATCCGTACGGAGTAGAATCTCACTCATTAAAATAGATGAAGTCATACACCAGTAGCCCCCGATTAAGTTCGATTCCATAAAATGCGTCAAACGTTGGCGTCCGGGCGGGCGGGATGGCCCGACTAAACTTTGACCAGTCTACATACTGCTTTACAACTCGAGCACGATATAGAGATATTCAACGGCATGTATAGAAAATCCATACTCCAGACATACTCAGTTAGGGGGAGGGATATACTCATTGCCAGGCAATTTCCGAGTCCTGCTTGGAAAGGTATCATGTAGCACAACGTAATCTACACAAAGCTGTTGGGCTGACACTTTGCCCAACCTCCCTCGACCAAAGCCACACGGCAGTTACTGCATGTCGTTACCCGTCAGAAGCACTTGATTGATGGACTCATTGTTGTCTCTGCAAGGTCCCTCGTGGATTTCTCGTATTCTCCGGTTATCTAATTCCCTTATTTCATCACGATGTTGCCGCATCCCAGTCAATTTGGTGGCTGGAAATGTCCCGGCGTTTTCGAGTCTCGTTACACTATGCTATCTTTGTTCGTCATCAGCGTCGCCATCAAAGCCCACATCTTATGTTCCTAGAATAGAAAGCGAGACGAGCAGTCTCTTTCTCATATAATTGGTTCAGACTTGGGTAAGCATGCTCTTACATTTTCCTTGCTTGAACTCTTTATATTAGGATAACCTTTATCTGCCAATATCTCTAACCATGTATGAAGTATTGTTAAGCCTCCTGGCTCGCTGCATCGGCAATCGGGAATGCGTTAAAGTAAAGCAATAGTTTGGATAACACCAGAATTTCCTGTTTATAAAAATTAGTGGAAGCTTGTCTTTCCTTTTCCTGGTAGTATCGGCTTAGCAACACTGGTCACCATGAGCAGTTGATAGGTCATGATGAGGAAATCCAATAGTATTGAGAGTTCCTATCCGCCAAAGACTCAGCTCTGGTCTAATAGTGTCTGCTCACATGTCAATAGTAAGTTCTGACAAAAGCACTGCAAATATCGAATAATATTTATTGGCCTCCCCGTTAGGAAGTCCCTTGTCGCAATAATACGTCCAAGTATCAGTGAGCTATCCTCAATGGTCTCCAGTAAATATGTAGTCGATAACTCGACACGGCATGTTTGATACCCTCTCTCTTACCGGGTACCAATTATACACGAGTCATGATAGTGTAGACAAGGTCTGACATTATGTTTAGGCAGAACACTAATACATTGCAACTCCATTAGAAGCTATAAGAAGTAGCACTCCCTCCAAAACAATCCCGCCTGCAAAATACACAACCAAATCGCAATTATAACTTTAATTTCCAACATTCTTTTCTATGTTTTGTAGCTACGGTTGTGGGATGAAGATCTAGCGTAGTTGGTTTGACCATAGTCCATATGGCAAAACACCGCCTCGGCGAAACAACAATGGATCACCACATCCATCACAGCTGATCGGCTTCCGTAGCTCAGTTGGTTAGAGCGTCGTACTAATACTTCATACCGAGTAATCAGTAATGCGAAGGTCTCAGGTTCAAGCCCTGGCGGGAGCACTTTCTCCCAGTGCCCATCAGCTTCTTTTTGCACATCTTGCCATTATTATGCGTTGTTTAGACGTCTTCTTGTTGTGATGTGGTGGTAGTGGTGTGGTGATGGTGATAGCGCATTGTGCAAGTTGCAACGACTTGAAAACGGTTGGGTGGGGCTGATCTTGATGATCAGATAAGATTAGAATAATCAGTGTGAGATCATTCCACCATGAGGATGCAATCCCTGGACCAACCCTCGTTGATGTTCAACTGAGACCGTTTCTGCATATGTACATATTCATCGTTTTTATGATGAGTTGGTTGTCCTCGCTTTCCATCTCGAGCAATTCTCGATTGAAGACAGCATACCCTACAGAATATACATTACCACAAAATTCTCGTTAAAAAGTAAAAATATTCGGTACATAGAAGAGTTTTTAGAATAAGATTTAGTCCAGTTTAGTATAGTTAAACAAGTTTAGAGTAATTTATTAAGAGATTAGTAAAGTTCAAGAAAGGTTGATCAGATTTCCAAAAGACATAGCAGAAAGGAGGGTCTAAAACTTGCACACCCACTACAGTCTATCTCTTTGCAGTTATTTGCATGGTCAGATGTCGGCCAGTCCTGCTATTTGAACGACTCATCTTCGTTCTAGTTATTTAAAATGTCATATATTGTGTGGAAATAGCTTGGTGATTAACTTGTCTGGAAAGAGCATTTTGCGTCATTTGGGGGCATAAGCTTTGGTGGTTAGTTTAACCGAAAAGCTTAAAAATAGGCCTATGTGAGTTGCTTTGAAAGAACACATCACCAAGTTGGGAATTCAATTTATTGAAACTGGATGGCGCAGTTTGAAATATTATAATTATCAATTTCAAGCGACCAAACAATAAGATATCTATCAAAACTTGCAAAATTGCACTCAAACCCTCGTTGCTAAACTCCAGAACCCATATCTCCGAATATGCTCCCCAAATACACAAGAAAACTCAATGATCCCTCAAGCTCATCACGAATATTGTACTATGTTCCGCCGAGGGTTAAGGAGCTTTGACAAGTACTCCAAGTTTGGCTCTGATCGGACCCTTTCATGAATACCCTGCCAGGTTTGTTGTCCCGAGGCAGTAAAGTGAACCCAAAGAGCAAGCAAAATGAAGAGCATGATCACCAGCGCAGCATAGCGTGGCACGCAGTTCTGATCCCGCAGTTTCTTGATGTAGTCTGGAAGACTGATGTATGCCCTCCACTCGTCTTGATCGAGCTGTAGTCCCTCGTAGTACACCACCTGGGGCTTCATTATCGTGTAAGACGTAACACCTTGGGTTTGCAGAACCTTTGGAAGGGTCTTGTGCCGAATGATTTCCGGCGCAACCGAAATCTTGATTCTGGGTGCCGACAGCATACGATCACCATTGAGTCTTCGCTGCCTGGCTCGCATCTGATGTTGGAGGGCTGCTTCTTTCGAGAATTCGTATGCTGACTGACATGTGTTGGTTTGTCCCATAGCGTATGGGTCCGCAGGTTTGAGCCAGTTGATCGAGACGATGGCCGGAGACATGCGGATGCACACACTGAGCCATCCAGCGTAAGCAATCACATCGTGCAGCATTTGATACAGTTCTGCCACGGGAACGGGGCTGTAGCCAGTAAATTCGGAGGTGTAGTCATAAACAGGAAGTAACAGGGCCAATGTCTGAGTACACAGCTTGTCAACCTCTTCCCAGAAACGAGTAGGTTCTCCATCGGTTACGTGAAGCCATGTTTTAGTGGTGTGTGCCCGGAGTTTGCTGCGTTCGAATCCTATGGGCGATGTTAGCATGGTGTTACTCTTGTATTGTATCACATTGCACACCTTCTGCATTGATGAGTGCAGTGTCGGACTGCCTCAACGTCTCATAATGCTTGGGACCGGCTCCAAATAGCAGCTGCGAAAAGACCTTTGTATACAGGACCCTGATGATAATGGCCTGGAGGAGGTTGCTTCTCTCGGCGTTATCGCGAAGAAGTCTCTCCCATTTCCCTGCACGCGCATCCGGGTGAGCTACAAGCTCGACATATTTGATGAATTCCTCCGAGTACTCCCTCAACCAGGGAGACGTCAAGGGTGCCTGGGAACTTTTCCCGGAACTGGTTTCGGGACAGAATGCTGCTTGAACAAGAGCAAAGATTTCGACATGAAGCTTGTTGAAATGTTTCTCGTAAAACTCATCGGCATAGTCTCGATCGAGTTTCGTAAAGTTGAGGCCCCGGCGGCTAGGATTAAATGACCGAAATTTCTTCATTTTGGCGTGGATGGTAAAACACGGAAAAGGGAATGCGTTGCGTCAAGCAAGATATCGTAATAAAATAATGAAAGAGACGACTGATCCAGCAGATGGTGGGTGTAAGTGAATAACGATGTAAAATAGCCTGGTATGAACGAGTGACTGTGAGAATCAAACAGGAGCTGGTGTTGGGTATTTATCGGAAAGAGGACGACCTGAAAGACGAAGAGCCAGATGCGCCAGGAAGGGCAGCAAAAAAGGTGAAGCCTGAGCTGATTGTGAAGAGAGAGTTGCTTCGAGTCTTGCCCTTGGGGGCTTTGTCCTTTGTCTTGTAGGCATCTTTCTCAAAGGAAGTGGTTCCAGTCTCGGGCTCCATGATGTCAAAGTAATTTAGTATAAGTATAAAGAGAGCTTTGGATAGTTCAATTAGAGAACAAAGAGGTAGTTGAGATGGTGTGTTGGTGAGGGAAACCGTCTTTGTCTGTGGGGGAATCGGGTCTATTATAAGTTGGTCTATATGGGTAGAAAGTTGACATAAACGAAACGGCCCGGCTTGCCAAACCTGGTCAGCCTACGATTGATCACGCAGTCCCAGATGACAGCTCATGAGGGGCTCGCATCGACTCCAGGGACCCGAGGGGTTGTGAAGGTGGGATGGAATCGAGCTTGTGAGACGCGTTTGCATTCCAGAGCGAATAGCCAGTGCCGGAGCTCCTGCATAAGAGCCTAGCGTTGAACATTGACGATCATTGGGGTCAAGACGGTGCAGAATGCATAATGAAGCGGGTGTGCACCAGTTGTCACTCTCTTTGTGGGACAAGAGATATTTACGAACGCCAATAAAGATAAACAAAGCTCAATGGAGATGCCGCCCCGTGTAGGCCAAGGCCGTCTGTGAATGGCGAACGTGGTTCGAGAGGGGTGACTTTTGAGGCTTAATTGTAGACTTGTGATATATTGTTGGCGCCCTGAACGCCTCGTTTAAGGGAGAAGTGACGCATCAATGTTGAAGTTGGCACAAGTTGGCCAGGAGAGGGCATCTATATGGACGAATGGAATTGTGTGAAATCCCCTACCGTTTGTATATCCGACTGTGTCTTTCCTTTGTCCCTGGTGTTCTAGCTTGGGTGCGATATTTATTTGTTGGCTTTCGGCTCACCGGACCAGGGTATAATGTCTTGATTCCAGCCTGAATAAGAAATGGTATGAGGCATGAACAGACGACTCATGAATACAGAAACGTGCGTTGGGTTACTTTGAGGTGGAGGTATGAATGGAGTATCACCAAGTTGTGGTAACAATTTGAAGACATATAGGTAGTTACATGACAGCGCATTACTGTGTTCGAGACTCGAATGGACACAGCATCTTGGCGTTTTGTGCCTTCAAATTCCGAGATGGGCTCACTTTCAAGAGCAAATCTGTGCATCCTTCTCTCACCAGATATCCGCGTGACTGGCAGTGCTGCGTCATATCTACGCAGTAAAGTTGCATTGAACTTTGAGCTGTCGAGGCCTGACTTGGACGCTAGTTAATCGTCAGGTTTGTTAACTCTATTTGTGGATATGTTTCTTGTATTCGCAAGTGCCTTTGAAACATGGACTAATAAGAGAGCGAGTTGGGAAAAGAAGACCCCGTGAGCTTCCGACCTGTTTTCCTATTCTTGGACAGAAATACATCCTTGTGTCAGTTGCTCAAAGACTTGATATCAAAGGAACTTGGCAGTAGTTCTAATCCCAGGCGCATGGATCGGAATTAGACACACAGACGGATCTTTCTTGGCACGTGAAGCCCATGTTGAAACAAGCGAGGATTCAATTTACACCTCCAGCTTCAGTTAATACCTGCCACTAACCCATGTCGTGTCAATGCGAATACTCGGTCAACTACAAGTTCAGAAAGAGAACCGCTTGACTGAAACGTTTCAGAGAAGGAAAGTCAGGATGATAGATGTGTGCAGCCTCATATCCAAGGCTGCAGTCAGGCACAAGCAAGGCACAAATATTACCCGGTTTGGAAAGTAAGGGACAGCCGCCTGCACCACTTTAGGTCAGCACCTAAGAATTTTTGACCTTGCGCCTCGCGACACAAACCAAACCTCAAACAGGTGCCCTTTGCTTCTTACAACAAACGTCACCTCTATCGCTCTTGCTCCCTTTTTGCATCGTTTGCCTGGCGCAACTTTGCGAACGATATCTTTTTTTTTCGAACGGAAGGACTTGCTTGAACGACGTATTTCCGTCTTTGCTTGCCCCACTCCCACCGCTTGCTTCCACTTCTTTTTGCCTCCGCTATCATCCCAAACCTGCCCCGCGATCTCTCATCCGCGAAACCTTCATTCGCAACTACGATTCCGCGAGAAGCATCCGACACAATGGCTACCGCAGTCGCAGACCCCCCCAAGATGGACGAGCAGGTCGACCTCACCACCATTCCCGTCGATCCTGCCGGCAAGGAGGATTCTTCCGACATCAAGGACGACAAGCCCGTCACTGTCTTCCACGACAAGGACAACTTCAACGTGAAGCACCCTCTTCAGAACAAGTGGACGCTTTGGTTTACCAAGCCCCCGTCCGGCAAGGTACGGAATATTACTATCAAATTGCCAAATTTGGGCGCTAACAGCAGTGATAGGGCGACAACTGGAACGACCTCCTAAAAGAAGTTATCACCTTCGATTCGGTTGAGGAGTTCTGGGGTGTTTACGTGAGTCAAAAACTCTATCTTATCACAACCACGCACTAAACTCAAATGCTAGAACAATGTTGCTCCCGTTTCCGAGCTCTCTCTCAAGTCCGACTACCACCTTTTCAAGGCTGGAGTCCGCCCCGAGTGGGAGGACCCCCAGAACAAGCACGGTGGCAAGTGGTCTTACCAGTACAAGGACAAGCGCAACATCGATGTCGACCGTCTCTGGCTCCAGGTCATGATGTCCGCCATTGGCGAGACTCTCGAGGACGAGGATGATGGCGAGGTCATGGGTGTTGTTGTCAATGTTCGCAAGGCCTTCTTCCGTATCGGTGTCTGGACTCGCACCATAGGAAAGAGCATTCCCGGCCGAGGAGACGGTGACGTTGCTGGTGGTAAGGGCCGAAGCAGTGAGAAGGGTAAGGACATTCTCTTGAACATTGGCAAGAAATTCAAGGAGGTCCTCGAGCTGCCTCCCTCCGAGCAGGTCGAATTCTCTGGCCACACCGACAGTGCCCACTCTGGAAGCACAAGAGCCAAGGCGAAGCACGTTGTCTAAGACTGTGCAGCTATTACGCAGAGGCACGATGTTGATTTAGCACGATATCCGATAATGACCAATTCACGTTTCTGAACCTGACGCCATTCACTGAGCGATTCACCAAAGGTCGACGAGTGGCTAATGATGGAACGGCAGGGCAAGGAGGAAGTGGCTACTGACTAGGACCGAGGCAGTGAAGTAGCTCGGCCGCAACTTATGCTTGATTTCATTGGGCTCAATATTTTACTGGCGTCTTGGAAGTTGGAGGAGCTGTTTTCCGAGTGGCATCCACAAAGTAGGAAAAGGGCCACTAAAAGGGACAGAAAAATAGATTTCTACTTTTGATCAACTGTACCCGGTTGCTTCATGTTTCTGATAGCTATAACCAAATGCTACCAATTTGCTTAATGATGCTCTACATCCCACTGATTGACATTATACAATTACAATAATTGGTACATCTTTTCACAATTTTTGATCTTCTTTAGCTCTCATCCCCACTGATATCATCAGGGAAAATGGATTTGACCAGCTGCTTCTTGTTGATCTTGCCCATGGCGTTGCGGGGAATTTGATCGACGAGTCTCATCACTTGAGGAATCTTGTAGTTCGCCAGACGTCCCTTCAAGGCCCGGCGCATATCGAGCGCCGACCACTTCTTGACGACATCCTTATCTAGAACCAGCACCGCGCCGACCTTGTGGCCCCATTGTCCACTGGGTACAGCCACGACAGCCGCTTCAGATACTTCAGGCAGAGATAACAACTCGCGTTCGACCTCTAGGGCGCTTACCTTTTCGCCGCCGGTTTTGATGATATCGGCGGATTTACGCCCCTGGATAAAGTATAGGGGGCCGTTAGTCCAAGATTGCGCGGCTGTGGCAGATGGAACTGGGCGTCGGACAGCAACGTCACCTGTCTTGAACCATTTGCCGTTTCCGTCTGCGTCTTCGACGAACTCACTCGCTGTTGCGGTTGGGTTGCGCCAGTACTCGCGGAAAATGGTCGGTCCACGAAGCTGGATTTCTCCAGAGCGCTCACGACCTTGAGCATCGATTTCCTCACCCTCCTTGATAATGTCACCGGTGTCGACATCGATTAGACGTGCCTGCACAGATGGCAATGGCCAGCCGACACTGGCATCTACACGATCGGAAAAGTCAAGACCGCAGCTCAGCGCCATACCAACCTCGGTCATGCCATAGCGCTCAAGGAGGACGTTCCCGTGGCTGAGATCCTTCCAGGCAGTCTTTACGGGCGTTGGGAGTGCAGCGGAGCCAGAAATGGAGAGTCGCATGTTCTCTGGGGAGATGGCTTTGCGGGTGGCTTCTTGCATGTCAGGAGGGAGGCTCTTATGAGATGTAAGAAGTCTACTGTAGACGGTGGGCACGACTGTAAAGAATGTGATCTTCTCTTTTGGCGTGGAAGTGTTGTCGGCGAGAAAAGGTGCCGAGAAGCGCTTCCAGACAGCATCGGCGTTGAAGGGGAACATGAATTCGATTGTCGAGCCAGCGAGGAGAGGCGTGAGAATGGCATTGACGGTGCCGTGAATGTGGTGAAGTGGGAGAACATGGAGAAGATGGTCGGAAGGTGAATAATTCCAAGCTTCGACGAGGGAACGAGATTGAGCCGTCAATACAGATTGGGGGAGTAGGACTCCTTTCTAAGACAAGCTTTTAGCACATCGACCTATTGTCCTTGCTTGGAATATTAACTTACAGGTTTGTTGGTCGTGCCTGAAGTATATAGCATCATGCCAGCTTCGCCAGGACTCGCGTCGTCCAATTGAACCTTCTCATGGCTACCTCCTCCTCGGTGCTTCTGGAGTTCTAGATGCGCCGGCTTTGTTGTAAGTTCCGTCGCAAGAACTTCCTTAGCTTTTGAAGCGAATTTTGGAGAAGAGACCAGCAACGAAGCTTCACTTTGATTGAGGATGTATTGTAACTCTGGCGCAGGGAATGCGGGAGATAGTGGTACGGCGATAGAGCGTGCAGCCATTGCGGCCAAGAGCGTCACTATAAGATACATCAGTATTGTTGTCGCAACGGAGCACCGCGGGGTCATGCTCTGAGCTCACCTACGTAATCATAGCTATTCTCGACAAGGAAAGCAATGCGCTCGCCATTGAGGTCTTTGCGACCGGCAGCTTCAGAAAGCTTATCTCGCGCGCGACTTACATCGCCGAGAAGCTCTCCATACTTGAAGGTCCGCCCGGAGAGGGAGTGAACAACGGCTTTGGACTCGGGATCATGCTGAGCAACGGCCTCGAAGAGCGGTAAGCGCGGTAAAGTAGAGAGCATTCTGGCGGCGGGACGGAGGGTGATGAAGGGTGTCGGGCGCCGGAGGGCGGGGGAGACGAGACAGCGTAGGAGCGACATGATGAACGACGAAGGTCCCGAAGCGCCGGGGGGGTTACGACAAGGATGCAAGAATGAACAAGACCAATCCAGAGCTCGCAAAAATGCAGGACCTGAGTTACTGGGATTCAATGCTACGTCGAGTTTGGTTCACCGGCGCATTTACCGAGGACAGCTGGAGAGGGGAAAGGAAGGAGGGGAATTAGTGCATTGGGGGGATTGACGATCCCGCAAGAAAGCTGAACATGAGGTTGATGTCCAGATTTGGTGTTTGGAGTTGTGAAGCTCTAAAGTGGGTAGGGCCTTTGACGTCGATGGGGTTCGAGTTCGGCCCACGGACCCGGGCGGACGGCCGTCTTCCCCGGAGGTACGTACTTTTAGAAGCCGCACCGAATAGTTTTTGAGGTCAATTTGTACATTTCTTTGAGTCTCTAGTGCGTCGTAGACTCGTAGTGGCAGAGAAACAGTCGAGGACGAAACCAATAGACTGACTTTGTTCTGTTCTCAGACTGGACATCGGCAGCTAGCCATGCGTCCGCGTGTCTAAGCTTGGGGAGGCTCAAACCAAAAGGAACCGTTCGACTGCAATGCAACACAAGCGGACATGTTCATGTTGGACAGGAACCCAACCGTTGAGATGGCCAGATGAGAAAGTACAGTGCAGTACAGTACATTGCAGTACATGCGTACAGTACATACATGTCCAGTGAGTCAATGAATTCTGTTCCAAGGAAGATCCTTTGTTTACTGTTGTGCTGTGTTGTCTTGTCTGGTTTAAACGCTGGCCTCATCAAACAACACACAAAAGACGAATACGTAAGTGGGTTACATGTTGCACGTTGGATGCTGTTGCATATTGACAAGACACCCCCGGACGGTAGAATGGAGCCAACCCACAAGACCGCTATCACACCAGATCCCGCCTGTTTGGGCCGCAGGGGCCGTACCTACAGGCTACAGCAAAAAAAGCTCCAGAAGCTCCAGCTTGATCCACTGAGTATCCCGTATGCTGGGCTGTCAAGTCTGCAGCTTGGGGGGTATAACTAAGGGACTATGGGTTAAAACGGGCAGTGACAGTCCATCGTTTTGCATTTGAGGGATTGTTGTCCCAAAAAGCAACTGACCGTATATATGTATCCGTATGTACCATGGTGAACAGACAGACACAGTCACAAGAGAAAAAAAGAGACCAGGGGTTCACAACTTTGACCAAAGTTCAACCCTTGTCCCCTGGCTTCACCGCTTTAGAGCCTCCCCAGGCGGTCAGGAAAAAAACGACTTCAAGGACCAAGGACCAAAGGACCAAGGGGGCCATGAGCGCCCGACCCAACCGTCTGGACAGAGAAAAAAACAGAAGCAGATTGGCGGCTGATCATTTGCTAAAAAGAGTCGCTCAGGGGTTCACCTTTTCTTTTGTTTTGTTTTGTGGTAGGGATTGGTGATGCGGGTGTGATGATGGATTAGAAAACTTGTCCGCCACTTTGCTTTTTGGAAAGACGGTAACGGTAAATGGGGGAACCCCCCCCTCCCCGCGCCCGCGCCTCTGGAATTAGAAGCCCAGCAGAAGCCTAGAGATGGAAAACCTTCCATCCACTGGATGGTAACGACGAAACGAACGGCTGCAGTAGGAAGGGGTGTGTGTTTAAGTTAAGCTACCTACCTACCTACCTACCTTAGGTTGATAGTCGGTACAGTGCTGTACCTGACAGAGAGCTACAGCTACAGCTACCGTTTAGGTACAGGTACAGCACGGTACTGTAGGTACTTGGGATGTGCCTGTAAGTGGCTTTTGTCTTTGCTTCTGCCCTTCGTTTTACTTTTCCTGTTCCTCACCGACAGACTTTCACACCGAAACGAAACGCATAGACTAGGTAGACGTAGACGTAGACTAACGAGCTCCCTGAGTTGTCAAGTTCACAGTTCGCAATTCCCCAATCATCAAACGTGTTCCGCCACTTCTATTCGATACCTAATGCTATCTATCTAAATACCGTATATCTCAGGCCCAAGCCCGAGCCTCGACTTCTCATCTTAAAACCATATCTATCTCTCTCTGGTCCGCCTCTTTTTTTGCTTCTCTCACTTCCACTTCGTCTTCCTCCTCCGGTTCCAACATCTCTCCCTCTTTCGCTACTTCGTCGCTGCTATATCACGTCACATTAGACAGTGTGGCTTGTTATCCTAGGGGCAGACCGATTTAAACCTGAAACTTAAAAAAACGAACCGTCACTGGAGCTCCTTTAAAAACTTGCCTCCCTCCCACCAAAAATCACAGTGTTGCCCTGTCGATCCATTACCACTCCACTTTGGAATACGGACAAAGATTCTCTCAACTATATCGCCCGGCGCAATCTGAGTTTGCATCAACTCAATTCGTCTTTTAAGAAGCTGCATCTGCGTCGCCTGTGTCAACTTTTGTCGAATTTCAGTCGACATCGGATAATTCGTGTTGGGACGTTTGCTACGTTCTCTCCCTTTCAGACCGCCCTCTCACCTCATGTATCGACGATACGCGCTTGGCTTTTCGAGCCTCCCACGACAGCTCTCAACAATGAGCTCCAGCACTCCCGTTGAGGATACTATTCGCGCCAAGGTAAGACCTTAAATGCGCTGCTTGTCAAACGCAGAAATGGAGCATTTTGTTAACTGTTTCTAGATCATGGCTGCCCTTAATCCGCAGACTCTCGAGATCTACAACGACTCTCATCTGCACTCTCACCATAAGGCCATGGAACATACTACTTCCAGCGAGACACACTTTCGGTAAGAATTGCGCCCTGTCACCAATCAAATAAACAAGTGCAACTTTGCTTGCCCCTTGTTTTTCGAATCATATCATGTCACGTCTCATCTGATCTCATCTCATCTCATCCCATCCCGCGTGACACTTGTCATGCAATGCAGTCTTGTACCCCAGACGCATATCACACCGTTCTTTCTGCAACAACCCCAGTCTTGATTTTTTTTTACTGCATATGAATTACATACTAACATGTGACAGCGTGGTCATCACCTCAGACGCCTTCAACTCCAAGATGCAGCCTGCTCGTCACCGCATGGTTTACGCCCTTCTTCGCGATGAGATGGCCCAGGAGAACGGCATCCACGCTCTCCAGCTGCGCACCATGACTCCCGAGGAGGAAGCCCGCCAAAGGAAGAAGAAGGAAGCCGAAGCCGCCGCCAGAGCCGCCCGCACCGAAGTGCAGGACGAGTGAAAACTTGCCAAAACGAAAAACAACGACACTTTTCTCAGTAGAAAGAAAGAAAGAAAGGACTTAATGACCGCTTACGACAGGAATGAAACGACCAACAAGGCTTTACACTGGATTTTACTCTTTAACAAACAATTGGGCTAGCAATAGCAAGAATGGAACAAGGCGAACTAAAGACGTCGAAGATGGGCAGGGAGGAGTTCGTGCCACGGAGCGCAAAAAAAAAAAAGATTGGGACCAAAAAGAAAATTGTATGATACCCCCCGTGGAACGAGACGACTGGCAGGCGAAGATAATCTTGTTTTTACGGAATGATCGGGACTGGGTTTCTTGACTAAGAAAGGCGACTTGACCTCAAGGACTCTTGTATAATTCTCCATCTTCCGCATCGTCGCCATGTTGCCAGTCTTTAATCAAGCCAGGTTCTCAGTAGAACCAGCTAGCTCACCATAGATATGTTGCCCACGCACAATAGACAGTTCTTTCCGCCAAATTATTTTTCTCATTTTATTTCGTACTTTGGGGGGTTTTGACGATTTGGGATTGGATGCTGTGTTCTATCAGCATACCATACCAGTTCCTCAAAAGTATACTCGCTAACAACGGCCCTATTGCTTAACAACAATTCATTTGGGGTATCACTCCAAGTGGAAAACAACCGGACAGACGCCTCGTTTCTCCATTATCAATTCCATCGGCAACTCCTCTGTTAACCGATATCAGTTGTTCGAATTTGCACAAAAAAAAAACCTTAGTCAGTTCTACCACTGCTGCTCCGCACACCCCACGAATTGCTTCCGTTCATCCTTTTTGTGCCCTCCATACTCTTTCTGAAATGTTTTCGAAGTCTTTCATTTTCTTCCTTCGTGCGTCCTGCTGGTGCCAAGTTGCCCGGGCTGCTGGACGGGACGTTGCTAAAGTATCTCTTTAACGGTCGAATAGATTTTGGCCTTGTCGCTGACGTTCCAACTGTGGATGGCGGCAACATTGAGGTCTGTGGGATATTGGGCGAGGGCGGCGGCGGCGCCTGAGTTTGAACTCCATGAGCTCGTGAAGAATGTGGTGGCAGGACCTGTGACAAGATCTTCCGGGACCTGGATAAAGAGGGTGGTGCTGGCTTTGTCGCTCGTACGGGTCTCGGTTTCACCCCTGTTTCCACTACCGATACTATCGACGACTTCCGCTTGTTGGAGTTTGACCGCAGTGCAGGTAGCATCTCGGGAAGATCGATTTCCATGTCACTCTCAACAGTTGTGATGGGTTGAAGAGATTCCACGCTCTTCCTTTGATGTGAATGGTTCGAAGGCCTGGAAACGGAGCTCGATAGCCGACGACTTTCCTCCATATCTCCCTCTTCCCCCGAACTGGTATAGATTTTGACTTCGTCCCCATCCTTTCTTGAATACAGTTTGTTCACCTGAGCGAATTCCTCAGGGTATGACCTAAGAATGTGGCTAAGGTTGCTCCTATTCACCAGATATTTATTAAAGACTGGGGGACCTTTCTGCTTATTGAACCAGTCGATTGCAACCATAACTGACACGCCAGTGCGATCCACGTATTTCTTATAATAACAAGGGAAAGCTCGGATGAAGTCATCATAGAGACAGTCACGAAGAAGACGCTTTGGGCGTAGATAGTTGAGGTATACGCAGGCAGTAATGAAGTGCCTCTTGGTCCCTGGTAATTTTCGGCCATCATCGTCGCCCGTATACGCCGGGTATTGTTGCACAAAGACATCGTATGGTTTCAAAGGCGGTCCTGGGGCTATGTATAGTGGTGTAGACGGTTGTAGTTGGTCACCTAACCGCCTATGAGAAGTCGACGATGGAAGCATTTTTGATGGACCCATCTGCAATGGAGTGATGGGTTCTTGAGCTGCTTGCTTATCCTTATTAGGGGCCCTTTGCTCCATCTCAAGAGGTTCAAGCTTAATGGCGGGCCTCCGATGTTGAGTGGAAGGACTGTCCACTATTAATGACTGGTCGTAGGTTGACGGCACAATCTCCTCAACATTATCAGCTGTCTCGTCCTCTTCGTTGCCTTCTATGGACTCTCTTATGAGTTCCCGAGTCATCGGCCCGTTATGGTTGTACGTATTGGGAATGAAAGAGTCGGAGGATGTCGGTAATTGTGAACTCTCGATTTTTGGCGGCATTATTGTGGGCGGAAGGCGCTCTTTCTCGTTATGGCCTTTCTTCCTCTTCTTTCCCATGTCACCAACACCAATAGGTTTGAATCTGAGTCGAGGTTTTGGCTGGCTAGTCCTTGGACTTCTATTCTCTTCACAAGCCCTTTTATGCGTGATGACCGTATCTCGGACCAGTGCTTGAGTGGGATTGCTTGGCTGTGCACATGGAGGTGTGGCCATAGTCCTGTCTGTGGAGAGCGGCGATGGCACTGTTGGATTGGCAGGTACAGCCATTCGGTTAACGAGGACATTGAGGTGAGGTTGGGCATCCGGAATCCTCGTTTCCAGGTCATCAACTTCCTCAGACGAAGATGGGTCATTGACTGGTGGCACAGAACCCGTTTTCGGAGTCTCGTGTATGATAGACGATTGAGTAGTTGGCCCTATAAGTACCGCGATGGATTCGGAGTCTTTGGTATCTTTAGGAACCGGAGTTGGGCTTCGACTTGGCTCCCAAGACAGTAACCTTTCGGGAGATGATGCTGGCGAGTTCTCATGATCGGCTGTAGGTATTGGCGTATCGCCATTTCGTATGCGCTTGCTTCTTGTGAATGGACCTGGACTGGCGCCACGCTTCTTCGCTTGTGGCTTGCGGTCTTGCAAGGTTACCTTTCGAGCAATGTAACTTGCCTTGACCGTTTCCAAAACATGACCTGGAATATGTGCCCGACTGTGAGGCTGGTTGTTCAACTCTACAGCCCAAGAGCCAGGCCCGTCGAGCAAATTCTTCTGATCCGAGGGGATGTTAATACCGCGTCGCCGGCTGAAAAGCTCCGTTATGTCCCTTGAAGGGGACGACGAGGAGGGAGACATTGGACACCTGACTGTCCTACCAGTCACGGTAGAGCGTTACATGAGCTGCGGTGTGCTCGATAATGAGTTTGTGCGACAATCGATGGGATCGGTAGTATGGCGGTGGGCAGGACGATCGAAAGGATGCACAGAGACGGCTGCCAGACTCTCCCGCAGCGGGAAGTATAGCGATTGGAGTTGTTTGCGAAAAGAGCAACGGTTAGGTGAAGTAAAAATCGAAGCGGAAGCCAGACCAAGCGCGACGCGACGGGTAATTTTGGGCCGAGTTGAAGGCTGCGGGGTTGTTTGTCAGGGAAGGGAAGGGTGGCAGGCGGATGGCTCGTGCTTGATCAGCGCCAAGTAGTTGGTACTTGCCCTGGGATTTTTTTCTTCATGCTTCAGCTTCAGGCCTGTCATTGTTTGCTCATGCATGTGCTAATCGTTCAGCTTGAGAACGAGAATGTTGTTAGTCGTCATGATATATTATTGGATAGTTACGCTAGACGACCTATGTAGCGTGTATGTGTGCAGAATCTAATAAAATCGGTTATTTCCTGTCTGACATTAACATTAGTCGAGTACGGAGTACATCAACGGTGATTTAGACTTAGAAATAGGTATCAGTGACTCCTCAGCTGTTAGCAGCTTCGCATAGATCTGACGCCATCACGCATCTAACACCCACCTCAGATGCCCAAAGCTCGTTCTCGACCTTTGATCTTCACGACACACGGCTGTGATTAGTTGCGCGGCACGGCATATTCTTCTGCGCTGCAACATCCTGCTGTTGACCTTTCGTCATTTTACTTGCTGTCTCTTGCCTTATCCGCCTTTATCGTCTGGATTTGCCTGCACTAAGGTATTTCGCCTTGTCCCAGACCCCGACCTCTCGCAGTCTCGTCTACCGACTCTACCCACAGCAGCTTCACCGATCAACGAACCCTGAAGATCGACTTCTCCGCTCGCCGCTTCTCCCCGCCATCCGTCGACGACCTGCTTACCGTCTTAAAACGTCCACGAGCTCACCATGCTGTTGATATCTTGTTCCCTATCTGTCGCTACTGCGTTTGTTTGAGCGGCCTGAGGGGGACAAGCGTCACATGTATTGAGCCTTAAAAGTCTAGGACCTTTTGGCGACGATCATTGGGCATCCGCATACGAACCTTCCAACTTTATTTCCCCCCAGTTGATATCGTCTTCTACCTGCTAGCACTGGACGTTCGATTCTCATAACAGCCACATTATCAACATGTCGCGGCCCCGATCTGACTCTGTAGCGTCGGCGAGCTCCCCGGTCCGAACCCGCCGCGACTCTATCAATTCGATTGCTACAGGGCAACTCGCCCACACACTTGACAAGATACACAACTCTGCAAGCCAGTCTGACTCCCTCACTACCTTTAACGATTTCGCACCACCTCCGGCCGCCGCTCCAACCTCAGAAAATAAAGGAATAACCGGCGATCTGGTCCAACAAGGATTTAGCGGCCTCTATAGTCGACTGAGGGAAGCTGTAGGCGCTGGAGGGCCTTCAAAATCGCCCCTGGAACAACCATCTGGGGAAAGATCAGAGCCATCTTCAAAAAGGACCTCTATCGTCGGGAATCATGGCTCGAAAGCCTCTATCAGCTCCCTGACTCGAGTGGACACAGGCGCCTCCTTGTCTACTACCTCATCACAAGTCCTTAACGATGCATCCTCAGTACATACAAGTGGTGGCATTGTTGAACCTCGACCACAGGCAGCCTCGTCCAAACCATCAAGCATCAGCCTTATGTCCAACCAGAAATCCAACCCCACAAGCCGTCAAAGTTTCTCCAAAAAGGCTCCCAGCTCTATCGCCGCCGACCCCACGATTGCTCCTATCACGGTACATAGGGATCCTAGCCATACCAGCATCCGTACCGAGGAAAGTAACGGTGTCGGTTCAAGTCGGAAAAGCATCAGCAGTCGAGCTGATTTGCAAGCGCATTTATCCACGGCGGAATCCTCAGCTAGTCTGTATGACATGAAAGATGGTAAACTTCCGCCAAGATCCAAGCGCGAAGATACCTCGAGCATCGACGAAAGTCTCAAAAGCCCGACAAGTCCCAGGACCACACATCATCACCGTACACCCTCACTGCAGACCCGACGTCTGCGTAGCGCTTCTGTGACTTCATCCTTGCTATCTCCGGACAGCGTGAGAAGAAAGCCTGCTGTTATCGACCGGATCAGTCGGTCAAAGTCTCCTGGGGGCCAGAATTCAAGGGATTCGTCACTGGATAGAGGAACTGCAGAGCCTAGCCACGTCAGCACCTCTGCCCACGACTCTGTTTGCCATGATTCCTTCTCCCAGAACCCAAAGCCACAAAAGATGCCTTCAGGTGATTTTAGAATACCTGGCACTGTTACGAGCAATGAAGAGGCTTCTGAGCAGGTGAATGCGCAACTCACGCGGATGCGAAAACAGGTGCTAAGCAAGGAATTCTGGATGAAAGATGACACTGTCAAGGAATGTTTTCTCTGCCAGACACCATTTAGCGCCTTTAGAAGAAAGCACCATTGCCGGACCTGTGGCTGCATCTTTGATTCAAAGTGCACCACAGTGATATCGGGAGAGAAATTCGGCGTACAGGGCTCCTTGCGCGTTTGCAAACGGTGTCTTGAAGTCATCACTAGACGTTTTGATGGAAGCGGCTCAGAAGACTCTGGAGACGAGCAGTCGTTCATGCCAAGATTCTTCGGGGCAAATCACGGTAAGAGTCCCAGCAACGCGAGCCAGTCCAAGCCGAGAGACAATGAATCAGGGATTGCTTCAGAAGGATCGGAGGATTCGAAACCAGTGTCACGACCCGTGACGACACCCATGATGGCCATACCTGCAACTCGCCGCCTTGGAGAGTCTCGCGCTGCGGCTATTCTTGAGATCGATGCACCACAGTTGAGCAGGCCTGGCTCTTCACGGTCCCTGAAATCCTTAAGTGCAAGACCACACTCCTCTGCGGGCCACAAACGGCATCACTCCAAGCATAGCGGCTTCCTGAACCGTTTCAAGCCTGCGCCAGAAGAGAGAGCACCATTTCGACGTGGAATTGATGACGAGAGTGCTAAGAAGCCTAAATTTCCAGCTTTCCACGACGATAATATCATTGACCCCGAGCTGGCCGACTATATGTCTGACGAATCGACCGAAGATGAGCAGATGAGCCTTTTTACAACAATGACCGGCGACCTGCAACCAGGAAGCCTTGGTGATGATAAGTCAGAGCTCACTCCATACGTAAACGCCAACAGAAAATATCGTCATAGGGCGGGCGAGAAGAGCATTAGTGGTATGAGCATGGTGAGCAGGAGTGGAATTGATGAGCTGCCTGGTAGTCTTGGTGCGTATCGTCGACCACCAAGGCGACGGAACACTAGCAATGTCGGTGGCAGCATGCATCATATGCCTTCGCCACGCCCAAAGTCTGGCCTATACAAAGGCCCTTCGCAGTCATCAGAAATGCTCTTTGCGTTGGATACGCCTCATCACAGTGGGAGCCAAATCACTAGAAGTGACTCTTTGCAGCACAAGAAGGCCCCCAAAGTCGAGCTCAACTCGTCTAGTCTAAGACATGTCGACAAACTTCTCCATCAACTTCTCGTCGATGCAGAAATTTCAAATCCGACTGCGTGGCAGAAGGCCCTGGTTCCCATTCTTTTGCGAGCAACAGATGACGTCGACCCAGACGTTGCAAAGGGAGAAGATATGGATATTCGACACTATGTCAAGTTGAAGAGAATTCCAGGGGGTAAGCCCGGTGACACAGCTTACATCTCTGGTGTAGTTTTCACCAAGAACTTGGCACTGAAAAGCATGCCACGCAGAATTACCAACCCTCGGGTAATGCTTGTCACATTTGCCATTGAGTATCAGCGACATCAACAGCATTTTATGAGCTTGCAACCCGTCATCGAGCAAGAAAAAGAATTCCTACGAGTTGTGGTCCAAAGGATTACAAACCTCCGTCCGCAGGTGCTGCTTGCTGAAAAGAGCATCTCTGGTGTAGCATTGCAATATCTTTCCGATGCGAACATTTCAGTAGCCTACAATGTTAAGCACACAGTCATTGAGGCAGTTGCACGATGTGCTGAGACAGACATTATCTCGTCTCTTGACATGCTGGCCTTGCCTGTCCAGATTGGGCGTTGCGCAAGTTTCGAAGTCAGGACATTTGTGAACAACGACTATCCAGGCCGCAAAAAGTCGTACATCTTCTTGTCTGGTTGCACACCGGAGCTTGGCTGCACCATAGCATTGAGAGGTACTAACAGCACAGTACTCTCAAAAGTGAAGCACATCATGGAGTTCATGGTTTATGTCGTCTACAACCTGAAGCTTGAGTCGAGTCTTCTGAGGGACGAGTCGATAGAGCTACCAGAAGGCGGCGACTCTATGGCAAACTCTCTTCATCTCGCTGGTGATAGTATAAGATCTCAGAGCGCCAACAGCGTCGACCAATCGAGAGACGGCCCTGCTGTTGTGGTTAATCACCCTCCAAGCGAAAGCGAACAGCCTTCACAAACCACTGTGGACAGCTCTAGCATTGCCGAGACTGACGACGCAGGTTCCATAAACCAGTCGGGCCAGCTGACTCAGGAACGTACACGTCTGATGTCCCTCCAGGAACAGCAATCTCCCGCCGCTCAGGATCAGACAAGTCAAGTTCCGGACGACATCCCCATGCCAACTTACTACAGCGATATGGTAGCGAAGTACGAAACTAAGATCCTCTCCGCTTCACCGTACGTCAAATTTACACAGCCCTACCTTCTGATGAAGACGCGTGAGCAGGAGAGGAGATTGCTCTACTTGCGCAGGCTCCGTAATCACGATTATGATGATGAGAAAGGTGACCCAGAGAAGGCAGACCCTCCGCGATTCCAGCTCATAAAACCCGAAATGGTCGAAGCAATTGGCCAAAAGGCACCTCGACAGATCATGGAAATTCTTCGAGCTGTTCACGATGCCGAGTACGACAAGGCCTTGTACAATTATCAAACGCAGACCCGGCAATGGGAGACATATATCCAGGGCAACATAGACCTCTTTGACCCATATTCCCACCAAAATATTGTCGTCCTTTATTCCGTCATTTGCACGGAGACAAAAATTCCTTGTACAGAGCCATCTCTCGTGGCCATCAACTTCTATGACGAGCAACACATTGACACTGGTATGGATCCCGATTGCACGTTGGGTCAATACATCGAAGACCTTGCATACACCATGAGTCAGGTTTGCACGTCCAATGGTTGTGAGCGGAGGATGTTAGAACACCACAGAACCTACGTGCATGACGAGTCTCGAATTACCGTGTTTGTCGAAAACTTGCCAAACAACTCCGCTCTGGCTGACTATGATGGCATCACGATGTGGACTTACTGCAAAATTTGCAAGAAGGATACTCAGGAGAGAGCCATGTCGGAAGCGACGTTCAAATACTCATTCGGAAAATACTTGGAGCTGCTCTTTTGGGGCCATGGACTGAAAATGAAAGACATGCATGATTGTCCCCATGATCACCGCCAGGATCACGTCCGGTATTTCAGTCTACAAGACGCGCGGATTCGTATCCATTGGGATCCTATCGATCTATTGGAAATTGTCGTGCCCCGTGCAAGAATTACCTGGAAAGTCACCAATGATCTCAAACTCAAGAATGAGATTTTTGCCAGAATGGAGGAGCGATGGGCCAAATTTATGGCTTCTGTCCGATCAAGACTTTTGTGTATCCGAATTGATAGTGTCTTGCCTGACAAAGCAGATCTATGCAAGTCTGAAGTCGACCGTTTAACAGCCAAAGCGAAAGAAGATCTCCCAACCATTGTGAAGAGGCTGCAGGATATCTACGTCAATTCGAAGTATTACGAAGTGGTGCCTTTCAACAGTATCGTTCGAGAGATGCTCGAGAAAGCTGGCGAATGGGATCAGGCTTTTACCAAATTCGAAGCGGATTTCCTGAGTGACAAGGATATGCGTCAGTTGACAATCATGCAGCTGAAGAAGATGTTTACAGACAACGAGTCAAAAGAATCACTCGCATCGAATGAAGGCACACCATCGACTGTTGATAGCGACGAGCGACCGTCACAGACTTTTACCGAAGAGGAAGGGAAGAGCACCCAGCCTACGGACTACACCGACAACACCAGTATGGAGGCCAGTGTCGCTTCATCAAAACCTGTCGATGATAGAGAGGTTTCTGATGAGGATGGAAAGGTCGAAATTCCTGCCGAGGGGGCTATCGAGCGAGTTGAACCACTGGATTTGGCTTGCACGCCTTCCACGCCAACTCACCCCCCTCCTGAGTTTTCAGAAACTGATCAAGTCACGGAAGTCCCAGAAGATCAAGAGACGCCTATTGCCGACCCTGAATCGACACCAAAAGCATCGGATGCGGCCTTCGATGTGGCTCCTATTGATCCTACTGAGCCACTTCCTTCACCTCTTGAGGCACTGCCTTCACCTGCGCCATCGTTGACAGAAAGGGTAGACCAAATGCGACGAGAGCAATCTTATCAATCAGGTCAATCTGGAATACCAACCGCCACCGCTGAGCGTAGCGCTGCTCGCAAAACTGGACAGGTGGTTTCACCTCCTATTGTGAGAGCCACGTCGCATCCTACTCGTACACTGCCTAGAACGCAATCGGGGATTGGCAAGGGCCTCGGAATCAAAGAGTCCAAGACGAATCCTCCTGAAAGTGCAGGGTCCGAGACAGCAACAGCCGAAGGGTCGATCAGAGTGGATAAGAAGCTCTCAGATCGCTTAGGGCTGAGGAATTTGAAAGACAGAGGCAAAGCGACTGCTTCAGGAATCCCGCGATTCGTCCATAAGAAGAGAGAGTCAAAGGTTTCGACACTAGCAAGGCACTTTGAGCAACTCAGTCGTGAATTTGAGAAGGAGCGTATCCGAGATCGCAAGAAGCGTGCTGCGAGCATGCGTCAGCCTCGAGCCATGCTACCTAGAACTACAACAAAAGCCATCGTCGAGGTTTATGATGATGTGAACGACGCATTCGAGGAACCAAGCCCCCCAACAGAGAGTGTAGCTGAGCGTGAAGCTAGCAAACGGGCCAGCAGCGTCGCTTCCCGAAAGTCTGATTCACAACAAAAGTCAGAGTCTCTTGCTGAGCCACTAACTCCTGCAGAACCACCTGCAAGCTTAGAGGAACAGCAACATGGGAGCCAGGACCAACAGCTAGAGGGAGACGAACAAGGCGAAGAGCGCGAAGAGAAGGAGGAGCATGAAGGAAAGGACGAAAAGACCGAAAGAGCAGAGAAGGAAGAAAACGATGACAATACTATCGCAAACACCAGCCAGACATTCTCGGATGATGAAGAACGAACCACTGATCTTGAACACTCGGTGCCAGACGAATATTTGCACGACATTAAGGAGATTGCTGATTCCGTGGACGCAAGCGAGATTCCACTGGAGCTGCCCAAACACCAAAAGACTAGCTTGATGAAATATCTCACCAACTTCTGGGCTGAACGTGGTGCAAGCGGTTGGCATCAGCTTGAATACCCCGTCAACCCTAGTGACCATATCTTTGTCGATTCGGACATCATAGTACGGGAGGATGAGCCTAGCTCAGTTATCGCACTTGCTCTGAACAGCGAAGATTACAAAGGCAAGTTGGGCAATATCCGACGAGAAGCACAGGAGGTCATGCAGCGCGAAGTTAGTGGTAGCAGTGATGCAGAGCCAAAGTCCCTTCCCTCAGATGGTACCGACTGGATGGTATCCGAGACAGAGTTGGAAAAGAGTCTGCTTCGTGTCACAGGCACCCATCTCAAGTACCAATTCCGAGAGGGTAGTGCAACGATGACTTGTAAGATCTTCTATGCAGAGCAGTTTGACGCACTCAGGAGGAAGTGCGGCGTTGCAGAACGCATTGTCGAGTCACTCTCACGATGTCTAAAGTGGGATTCCAAGGGCGGCAAGACCAAGTCTGTGTTCTTGAAGACGCTGGATGATCGGCTCATTTTGAAGGTAAGTGTTCATCTGATAAGTATGTCAACGCTAGCTAACAAACAATCAGTCGCTCTCGCCTATTGAGACGTCTGCTTTCCTACGATTTGCTCCTGGTTACTTCAACATCATGGCAGAGGCACTGTTCCATGACCTCCCATCTGTGATTGCAAAGATGTTGGGATTCTTTCAAGTACTCATCAAGAACCCCGTCACAGGAACTGACATCAAGTTGGATCTTCTTATCACCGAGAATCTTTTCTACGATCGTTCAGCGACTCGAATCTTTGATCTCAAGGGCTCCATGCGTAACCGCAAGATCCAGTCAACTGGAGAGCAGAACGAGGTTCTTCTCGACGAGAACATGGTTGAGTACATTTATGAGTCGCCTCTCTTCGCGAGAGAGCATTCTAAGAAGTTACTCCGTGCTTCAGTGTGGAATGACACACTGTTCCTTGCAAGGCAGAATGTGATGGACTATTCTCTCATGATCGCCGTCGACGAGGCTCGCAAGGAACTTGTGGTTGGTATTATTGATTGCATTCGTACCTACACATGGGACAAGAAACTCGAGAGTTGGATAAAAGATCGTGGATTTGCAGGCGGCGGTCGTAACCGACCTACCGTGACGAGTCCCAAGGAATACAAGTCTCGCTTCAGAGAGGCTATGGCAAGGTATGCACATGGGACGATGGTCCGGGCTGCTCGTATGCTAACTTGTGATTAGATACATCTTGCAGGCGCCTAACTGCTGGCATCTGTTTAACAACCCTCAGTATCCGCATTACTATGGGCGCGCTAGGTTCGAAGAGCCCGAGATGCTTCGCTGAGGAGTTGTATGAAGTTTATATATCAAGAGAAAGGCGAAGGAGAGAAAGACATGTGGTTCGTGACGGCCATTGTAAACGTTAAAGGGTTGCATTTTTGTTACATCTAGAGCAAGCATCAGCGTCGGTATGGGGTCATTTAAGAGAGCATTCATTCGGTACAGCATTTTTACGACTGACTCAAAGGGTTTACGATACATGATAAACAAGTCAATAGAGAGAGGGTTTGGCTATTGCGATTGTTGTATTGAAACAGCCTTCGGCGTTTATAGTGTACTTGAAGTTAATAGTGTCTTGAGGCTTTATGACGGTCACTGTAACCCCCATAAGCCACTACTGGAATCCTGCCACATCAGTGGAACCCCCTCATACACCATCACATCCACTTCTTGTAAAGTTGTAACCAAACTTCACGCATTCCATCTTGATATCAAAGGGTTATCGGAAAAGTACAACTTAATGTCTATTGAACTAAATTGGGAGACGCTCACAAGCGGTCCTGATGGCGATGCCCTCGCGGAGCGCATCAGAGAGTTTGTGCACGACAAATTCCAAACAGTTCCACTACCAAAATTCATCCGCTCAGTAACAGTTCACGGCTTCGACTTTGGCACTATCCCTCCACAACTTGAGTTGAAGGACATCACTGATCCTCTGCCCGACTTTTACGAAGAAGACCTGGAAGATGATGAAGAAGACAGCGATGAGGAACCATCGCCGCCACCTCCTCCAGAGCCTACAAGGATGAGGCCTGGACCTACCCCGTGGGGGGGAACAACGAGGAGAGGTGGTGGTTTAAGAAGCGAGGTACTGAGGAATGAGATGATGGGCCACGACTTGGGCAGTCCTTTTCTGGGAACCTCTACGCCGGGAATCTTGGGAGGGTCAGGACTGGGTTATTTCCAGAGTCATCTCAACACTGGCACACATACGCCGTTGGCCGCCGTTGCAAGCGCACATCATACCAACTGGATGAGCGTCCCAGGAACACCAGCACGCGAGTGGGGAGCTCCAAGTCACACCCGGAATCCGTCACAGAGCAGCCTAAACTCAGTGGATAACTTCAAAGCCAGCCTCGACCCTCTGCAGAGCCTGCGTGAGAAGGGAAGCGTGTCCACACTTGCACCTACGTCAGTCGAGGCATCACGACCACCAACAAGGGACACGCATCTCGGTGGCTCAGCTATTGTCGATGACGACGACGAAGAAGAGGGAGAGGACGATGTAGGACCACGACCCAGAGAGCCCCGAGTTGAGGACGTGCAGGCTGTCTTTAGAATACGCTACAACGGCGACATACGTCTGAACCTTACAGCAGAGATCTTGCTTGATTATCCCATGCCAAGCTTCGTGGGCATCCCTCTCAAGCTCAACATTACGGGCTTGACTTTCGACGGTGTGGGTGTGTTGGCGCATATTCGCAAGCGCGTACACTTTTGCTTCCTTGGCCCAGACGATGCACTTGCGGCTGTTGGTCCTGATGATACCAAGGAGGAGTCAACTGGAAGTGGGAAGAATGGGGGTCCCACACCAAGATTTGGAGGGCTTCTACAGGAGATCCGCGTAGAGAGTGAGATTGGAGAACGGGTTGGTGGCAAACAGAGCTTGAAGAACGTGGGCAAGGTTGAGAGATTCGTGCTCGAGCAGGTCAGGAGGATCTTCGAGTCAGAATTCGTCTATCCCAGCTTCTGGACATTCCTGGTCTAGTTACACAATGAGATTATGAAAATGAACGTCATGGGTATATAGATAAAGGAACGCTACTTCTGATAGCTATGCGGATATTGGCGCAAGCATCTTCGCTCTCAAAACATCAACAATTACAGTCACCACACCACAGCTTTCTCAAGTCAATGTCCTTCTGAATCCCTGATACGCCTGCTGAATATCAAGCTCCAACTCTCGTGCCTGCTGCTCGCTGAGCTCATCGGTTGCCCTCATCTGATTAAGCGTGATGAGCCACTGCACGATCTTACCACGGTTCTCGAAGTCCTGGTCTGTAACACGGTTCACCGATTGGATAACATCGGAGAGGAGCGGATGTAGTTGATCCTTGGAGAGAAGACCGAGCTTAACGGCGTCGAGGAAAGTGATGAATTCTTGTGTGGCTTCGAGAATCAGAACACCGCTCGTGTTGTTAGCTGCGGCGGGGGCGGTTGTTTGCGCAGAGGGGGCTCGGTCGATAGTTGTCGAGGGCATACCGACACGAATGCGCTCGGTTGCGCGGGGGGCTTCCAACTAAAAGTTTATCAGCATTGCATTAGAAATTAGGATGCAAGGGAGGTTCATACATCCCATTTCGCCTTGAAAGTTTCCAAATCTCCAAATTCGTTGGCAATCGTCTCGTCAGCAAGCAGCGCTTTATACTGCCTCAGCGATCGCTCGCAGATTTCGGTGTACTCTGCTTCTGGGATAGCATCTTTGAGGAAAGCTTTCTCAAGCTCGTCGATGGTGATGATGATGCTGAAGAGCTCGGCGAGAGATTCTTGAAGGTTGCGCTCAGCGCGGGTGTTTGTGAGCTTGACTTCCTTCATTCAGCGGTTAGTTGCAATTTTGAGTGATCCTGCAGAAGATAGGAAACATACTTCGTCAAGATTTATACTTGCGGATAGACTGGTATTGGGAACGTAGCTATGTGGAGTTGGCGCATAGCCTTGTCTTGGAATCATCATGAAAGAGGCATTGGCTTGATTATCGATATGTGAGAGTGCTAAAGCGATGCGCCGCACTTAGAAGTGGGATAGATCGCTGCGGGACAGGCTACGTAGGGGTGTGGCAGAATGACTACCGCCTGCCGTTTTCGGTTCTGCTCCGTTATCGATAAGCCAGCAGCAAAAATTTTGGTTTTTGGTTTGGTTGCAAGAGCATCTGCGAGACCCATCTAAAATTAACAAACAAAACCACCCAATCTCCAAAACTTGAATTCTTCGGCAGCCAAGGCGCTTCCAATTTATTCAAGATGGCGCCAGGAAAGAAGAATCTCAAGGCGACCAAGAAGTTCGAGAAAAGACACCTCACAGGTGTCCTCGACAAGCGGAAAGCAGGCGCCAAAGTCAAGCAGCGCCATCAGATGCAGGACAAGAAGAAGTCCTCAAAGTCAAAAGATGCAGAGTTCTACAAAGGCTCCAAGGATGGAGAGAATGGAGAGGTCAAGAAGCCCAGTGCCAAGGGCAAGAAGATCAACGACATGAGCGTTGACGACTTTTTCTCTGGCGGTTTCGATGAAATTATTGACAGCAAGGACAAGAAGGCCGGCAAGCTTGGAAAGCGCAAGAGGGATGGCCGCGCCGCCGAGGACAACGAAGCCAGCGATTCTGACGACGCAATTGGCGCGCAGCCTGTCGTGAGCGACAGCGACGACAATGCTGACGAGGACGCCGACATGGGCATGAGTAAGAAGACCATGGACGAGCTCGCCGAGAAGGACCCCGAATTCTATAAGTTCCTCAAGGAAAACGACCCCGAGGTCCTGGACTTTGACGACAATGCCGATTTGTCGGAGGTGGATGCGCTTAGCGGTGACGACGATGAGGAACAAGAAGAGGAGCAGCCTAAGAAGAAGAGAAAGAAGGAGGCCAAGGGCGAGCCTGTTACGCAAGGAAACGAGTTGACCCGTGAGCTCGTTGCTTCATGGAGGAAGGCTATGGCTGAGAGGCACTCTCTGAAGGCGGCTCGACGTGTTGTTCTGGCGTTCCGTTGCGCCGCCCACTTGAACGAGGATGATGATGAGACACCGCAGCGATATGCCATCAACAATCCCGAGGTCTTCAACGACATCTTGCTCCTTGCATTGAAGGAGATCCCCACGGTTATGAACCACCATCTTCCTGTTAAGGAGTCGGCCTCCGGCAGAGCCCACGTCCAGACCGAGACCAAGAAATTCCACACCTTGTCTCTGCTCCTTAAGACATACACATCTTCTATCATGCACCTCCTCAGCACACTGTCCGATGACAAGACACTCAAGCTCACCATCTCATCTATCACACCCATCCTCCCCTATCTCCTCTCCTTCAAGAAGCTTATCAAGGCTCTTGCCAAGTCTGTCGTCAACTTCTGGGCCCAGCCTGCCAGTTCCGAGACAACAAAGATCACAGCATTCCTCGTCCTACGACGTCTCGTCGTTATTGGCGACAAGGGCATTCGCGAGACTGTCCTCAAGTCGGTTTACCAGGGTCTTATCCAGGGCTGCCGTGTCACAAACCCCAACACTATTCAGGGCATCAACCTCATGAAGAACTCTGCTGCTGAGCTCTGGGGTATCGACCAGGCTGTTGGCTACACAACTGCCTTCTCCTTCATCCGACAACTCGCCATTCACTTGCGTAACAGTATCGTGCACAACAAGAACGACGCCTTCCGTATCGTCTACAACTGGCAGTACACCCACTCTCTGGACTTCTGGTCCTGCGTCCTCGCCGAGCACTGCAGTCCCATGAAGGAGGCCGAGGCTGGAAAGGAGAGCCAGCTCAAGCTTCTCATCTACCCTCTCGTCCAAGTCACACTTGGAGCCATGCGTCTTATCCCTACTGCCATCTACTTCCCCTTCCGTTTCCACCTTATCCGATCACTTCTCCGAATCTCTCGTGCCACCGGAACTTTCATCCCTCTCGCCTCTCCCCTGCTCGAGGTCCTCACTTCGGCTGAGATGAAGAAGGCCCCCAAGGCTGCTTCTCTAAAGCCCTTCGAGTTCGCCACAGCGTACAAGGCGCCCAAATCCTACCTCCGTACCCGCGTCTTCCAGGATGGTGTCGGCGAGCAACTTGCCGAGCTTTTGGGCGAGTACTTCCTCCTCTGGACCACCTCTGTCGCCTTCCCCGAGCTTGTACTTCCCGTCATCATCCAGCTCAAGCGCTGGCTCAAGCAAGCCCGCAACAAGTCCTCGGGCAACAAGAACGCCAAGCTCGCCGGACAACTGATTCTCCTCGTCCAGAAGCTCGAGGCAAATGCCAAGTTCATCGAGGAGAAGCGCGCCAAGGTCGAATTCGCCCCCAAGGACCGCGCTCAAGTCGAGGCCTTCTTGCGCGACTTCGATATTATCAAGACACCTCTAGGAGCCTATGTTATTGGCCAGCGCAAGGCTCGTGCTGAGCGTGCCAAGCTGCTCGAGGAGGCCAGGAGAGAAGACGATCGCAAGAGACGAGAGGATGAGAAGGCCGATTTGCAAGAGCAAGCAATGGACGAGAGTGAAGATGGCGAGGATGATGATGAGGACGAGGAGATGGAGGACGAGAACGGCGTTGCTGACAGTGACGAAGAGGATGACGAAGAGTAGAGATAAAATATTTGTGTTTTCTGGGCTGGTGTGTAAAACGGACATTATTTGATATTTATTTAAAGACCTGAATCAAGGATACCTACGTTCTACTGTTAACTTCACTGTAAGCAAGCATGGTCGATGTGTGTTCAATGGGGGTATAAGTGATTCAACTGGAAAATGCCTTCATAGCCATTCTCGCCAAAGAAGAACGAGTCATATTTGTACAAAAACCACAAACACTAATTGATTGACCCTAATAATTCCAAACTCCCCGGGCAATGTCATCTAGCCCGCGATGATCGACACCCTTAAACCTGAGGACCAATTTCTGAACCAAAAACGCCTTTTCATGATTATCCCCAAATCCCACACGCCTGTAACGCTTCATATCATACCAACTGCTACTCATAGCTCAGGAATACCCTCCCACGTAAGTTGGTCACTGTGACTAGTAACATCGCGGACTGTCATGCCAGTAATGTTCAAGACAGTCATCTCAATCTCCTCCTCCGACATAGCCTGGCCAGCAGCCTTTTGACCCTCAAGGACATCATAAAGGCTGTAGATTTGGTCATTCTTCGCCTCAAGCGACTTAAGCAGTGTACGAATAGTCTCGGCAAGACTAAGACGCTCACGACGACCCAAAGCCTTATCGCGGCCGTTGTACTGAGCCTGGATACGGGTGAGCTCAAGTTGGAGGTGATGAGATTCATCCTCCAGGCCCTTGATAACCACAGCAAGCGCATGGCCAGGATGCTGGGCAGGTCGCATTGTAGCATCCTCTGGCAGGCCACGGTCAGTAACAGGGACGGGTCGAGGAACAGTCACACGCTTCTTGCCGGCGACGATATCGGCGGAAGAGAAGATGCCGCGGTGAGATGTGATGCGGCTGCAGACAGTGCAGTTACGGCACTCATGCTCGCAGAGGTCGTCAAGTACTCTCTTGGCATCGCTGGAGAGAATAGGGCAGGTGTTATCCTTATCCACGCTCTTAATGCTATCAGCCGTGATGTCGGTTGTGACCTGTTTGCGCGAGGATTGAGATCGGGTTCGAGAATGTTTTGGTTTCTCGCTCTGAACAGGAGTGGTGCGAATAGTCAGTTGCTTATGCTCAGACGTCTTTCCCTCCTTACGTGCCTTAGGGACAACGCTGAGCTGTGTCGAGTTGTCTTGAGTAACCTCCTCAACGGACTGGGCACCAGTAGTCTCGTCATTGTCCTCTAGTGTATCCATATCGTAAGTGTAGGTTGCAATGCCCTTCAAAGAGCTTCGTCTCTTGGAATCAGAAGTTGTTCGGCGCTTGCTGCCCTGGTTTGCGACATTGGAGCTGCTCTTCTTGGAAGTCTTGCCAGGAATTGAGAAGGCAACCTTTTGTTGGCCGGGTGACTTGGAACCCTTGCTCTTGCTCAGCGACTGCTTAGTTTCGCTGTGGGAAGTGTTGTCGCGCTTGGTGTGGGTGCGAGTCTCCTCCTCTGTAACATCAGGAATAGTCGGCAGCCTGGCGCTATCATCGGTCTGTTCGGTGAGTTCCTTAGTCTCAGTGGCTTGAGCGTTCTCAACTGTGTCGACATCACCAGTTTCGCTGTTCATAGTGATGTCGGGAATAAAGAAAGCTGATGTCATGTTCTCTTCCGTCTCATCATCGAGACGAGCAGAAAAGTCTTCCTTAGGAACCGGTCTATAGGATTGCAGCTGCTGCTTGAGAAACTCTACTTCCTCCTTAAGCTTCATGTTTTCATCATGCATGTCATGAATGCTTCGTTCAAAGCCCGAGTTCTCGCGTCGAAGGACCTTGTTCTCTTCGAAGTACTTCTCGTTGTGTCGCACCAGACTTGCGTTGTCCTCGCCGAGTGTTGACTTCTCCTGTGACACGTTCTGGAGTTCTTGCTGCAGTGTCTCAATCTCTTCCTTGGCAGCATCAAGCTCATGCTGAACACCGTCAAGGTTTTCTCGAAGATCTTCATTCTCTTCCATGAGAGTTTTGTTGGTTGTTCTTAGTGAGCGGTTCTCGTTAACCAAGGACTGGTGTTCATGTCGAATGTTATTGTTATCAGTGCGAAGAGACTCGGCCTCTTCCTTGAGAGTTTCATGCTCCTTTCGTAGAGTCTCGTTGGCGGTCAAGAGGGACTTGTTCTCAAGATCTAGCGAGTCGCGGCCATGCTTGAGGGACATCAAATCGCGTCGTAGAGTGTCGTTCTCGTTACGAATCTGCTCTGTTGACTCAAGCTGCCTGTGAGTTGTATCCAACTCTTTCTGCTTCGTGCTTAACTTGCGAGTAAGCTTGTTGATGTCTTCACATGCCTCTTGCAGCTTCCTCACTGCGCGGTCTCGCTCCTGGGACAACGAATCATTCTCAATCTCATTCAAGCTGATTTTACGCGAGGCTTGTTCCAAGCGCGATTGAAGAGTAGATACTTCCACCTCTAGGCCTACGATGAGTTAGTCGGCTGTTATTTGAAACCACGGCTCTACACTTACGGTTTTTCTGTGCCATGAGATGCTCGTTAGCCCGGCTAGAGCCATAGTCGCCGTCGAACGACTTTCGAGACGTAAGCTGAGCCTCCAATCGCTCAACTTGTTCTTGTAGGTTCTCGGCATACTCATGGACCTTGTCATAGTGCTCTTGAAGCGAGATGATTTCTTCGCGGATCATATCCATTGATACAAAAATCTTCTCTTCGTCTTCTGGAACTTCGACCTCATCTACTTCAGCGTGGGCTGAGAGAGATGGCTTCTCAAAACGATCATGAACCCGGCCATTCTTGACAAAGATAGGAACACCATTCCTCATAGAGCCGCTGAATCGAAGTGTACCATCCACGAAATCGCCAAGATGAGAAATGTCAGGCATGAAGAAGGAACGGGCGTTGCTTTCGTTGTGGGCGGGGCTGGCTACGGATGCTGGTGAGGGAGGCACAGCAGTCAGACTGGATTTGGCCGAAGACATCTGCGGTGAGGATTTGTTTTGCTCGTTCTGACCCTGGATCTCGGGGCTCCTTGCCCCACTTCGTAGGCGATCAAACGCGTCCGAGATCGTGTCTCGTCGTTGTTGCTTTTGTCCCGCCATTGATTCGGAGGAAACACGTGTGTGGACTTTAGCCAGGGGACTAGGGTTGCGCGTGTTCTTGTTCCAGGACTGATGGGAAAGTACTCGGGCAGGAGACTTGGCAAGGATTGAAGACAGGTCGGAATCGCTATCGACGCGAGGTTGCATCTCAGAACGCGTTCTGGCGGAACCTTGCCAAGTATTTTGTGTGATGTCGTCGATGGCGAACTTGAAAGCAGACACGGGAGGCTTATTCTCCTTGGACTCGGCACTCATAGGCCGAGGATCAGTGTCGTCGTCGTAAACAGGCACCTCACGTGTCTTGGGGATGCCAAAGAACTCGGGCCACTTGCGGTGGGCAGCCTCCCAATTGATGGGCAGGCTTCGGGGAGCAGTAACACGGGCAATGTCCTCGTTGAGTCTACGTGTAGACTCGCCGTCTGGGTCGGAGAAGACGGAGGAAACAGTTGGGCTAACGGTGCCGTGGGAGCCAGTGGATGAAGGTGGGGAGTTGAATGGATTGTCGCGGTTTGCTTTCATTTCTCTAAGAATACGAGATCGATATCTGCTAGCGGTGTCGACCTCCATAGCTCCTTCTCACGCCTTGTGGGCGCGTAGTTGGTAAGAGGGCTTGGGGATATGACGATATAAGGCGAGGCTGCGACAGCACCCGTGGCGCGTATTGGACAACGGCGTGTCGTGATTAGGGGTCGGAAGATTTCAAAGCTATGTTGACTTATGTCTGCAATACATCTAGCGGGCAAAACGCGTCAAGAAGGACGTGAAGAATAAGATAAGTGCCCAAGAATGTGTTGTAAGAATGGAAGTGACTATGCTTTGGCAAAGAGAAAGAGACGTCCGTGTTAATTATCAAGTTGTGTTTAGGTCGGGAAACAAGACCGGGGTGGTTTTGACTGTTTTTGGACAGAAAGTAAACAAAGGAAGGACCCACTCCCACAGCTGCTACCAGCCACTGGGATTTACTGTCTGAAGCCTAAAAGTGCCGCTAGGGGACACCAACCGGCCAAACGATTGGCTACGCTCAACCGTCAAACCAAAGTCCTGGACCGCTAGCGCGGGGCCGTTCCAGGGTTGATGCTTCTGCAGGTCGGCGAGTTATGTTGCAGACGGGTTTTTTGTGCATGGAGGTTAACCTAGAGTTGAGAACGACAACTCTGCGAAGGCAGAATTATTATTCGTATGGTATAGTTGTCTCATTTATGGACATAATACAGGCTAAAAACTATACTGTATCGTCTAAGATTTATATATTTCTATTATGGGCTTTGTTTTACTGGAATGAAAGACATAAAACGCCCATGTCTCTTCTTATCAAAAACCTGTGGCAATCCAAAAGTTGTTTGATTTCCGCAATCAAATCTCGATCAACGCTGAATAAGATTATGTGAACAGCTTTAGGCCAAAAGATTTCAGTGGTATACACTCAATTAGCTTTTCAAGTTCCCTATTCTCACCGTCTCTTCAGATTCTAGTTAATGGTTCTAGAATCCATCTTGTGACCTGCTTGATTCGTTACATGGTGGGGCAGATCCTCTGTTGCACCTTGTCTTGACTTGAGATCTTGACTGATAAATAACCTTCGCCTTGATTCGACATTGTTTCGTACGTTGCGTGATTTTTTTCTTTTCTTTGTGTGAATATATTCCCCTTAAGTTCTCCTTCCTTTCAACAAGCAGTGGCTGGCACTGGCGGACAGCTTATCTTACACCTTGATACGCTACAAAATCGCATTGCCACAATTTATGACATGAATAGATTTATCTCATGAAAACTGCGCGGCCTGATCGGAGAAGTTCTTTCTTTCCCACGACAAACCCTAACAGAAAACTTCGATATCGAGTTCTCAAAAGGCTTTATCAGCTCCCATGGCCTGGCTCAAAGCTATTGCTGGCCTTGCCAGTCTGCTCGCAACCGTCCAACCTGTATCAGCCGCGCCGAGTCGTGCAAATGCACAGCAAGAGTATTGCCCCGTTATCTATAACGAACCACCGAAAAACTGCAATCCTCTGCCGGAAACATTTCTAAGTTTTTCGTCGAAGGTTTCAGACCCTCCAGCAGAAACACAGATACTCGAGGATGCTTTAAGTGCCCTCTCAGCTCTGCAGGACCACTTCTTTCAGCCGGATTATGCAACATGGCCGTCTGCTATAGATTGGACAGCTGCTGTTGCAGGAACAGTTATAGCCGGAATGTTGACGACTTTGTCGAAAGCTATTGATACAGTCGATTTGGCCGGTATTAAGGACTGGAAAGTGAAGGAGAACATCATCTCGACATTCTATGCTCAGCTAGTCGGCTCGTATTTTGGACAGGATGTCTTGTCACTCAGAGGCCAGGTTAGTAATTATAATGTTATCCTCAATTCATACCCTATGCTAATACTGTAGTGCAGGCTTACGACGACATCTTATGGGTGTCTCTCGGCTGGATCGAGGCGATCAAGTTTGTGAGAACTCACGCTGATCTTCACTATCCCAAGATAAAATCCGAGGGAGTTCCATCAGGCAACGGACTTCGCGATATGATCGATGCTATGCCGTGGCAGGGCTACAACTGGTTCTCATCTTTTGCGCACCGCTCTCGCATCTTCTGGAATCTGGCAACTCATGGATGGGACAACAAATTCTGCAGCGGGGGCATGGTCTGGAACGCTCGCCTCAACCCCTACAAGAACGCTATCACCAACGAACTTTGGATTTCTGCTTCGATTGCCATGTACGAGCACTTCCCCGGTGACAACTTCACTGCGCCATGGCTGGCCAATTCTGCATACCCGGATACCGATCCCGCGCACCTGGAGGCCGCTATCCATGGGTACAAGTGGCTCATGGACATCAACATGACCAACGCTCGTGGTCTTTTTGTCGATGGGTATCATATTGACGCAACCAAGCCTGGCAACACGAAGTGCGACTTGCGAGACGAGATGGTATACACGTACAACCAAGGTGTCTTACTAACAGGCCAAAGGGGACTCTGGTCTGTCAGTGGAAGCGCATCGTACTTAGAAGATGGGCATCATCTGATTCAGTCTGTCATCGAAGCGACGGGATGGAGCCTCAAAGCCAACAAACCCATGGATGATCTAGAACGTTCAAGTCCAGGCCAGCTACCTCCCTGGCAAGGATTAGGTCGAGGCGGAATTCTCGAAGAGCAGTGCGATGCTAGCAGCACCTGCTCACAGGACGGCCAGACTTTCAAGGGCATTTTCTTCCACCACTTTACCGCGTTCTGCCACCCTCTTGAGGCTCTTCGGGCTGAGAAGGGTAGGACTGTAGATACTCGTGGCTATCAGAAGGTCAAAAAGATACACGCAGCAGCTTGCAAGTCCTACCTGGGCTGGGTTCGACACAACGCTCTAGCAGCTCTTGAAACTCGTAATGAAGAAGGCCTTTTTGGAATGTGGTGGGGTGCAGGCATCTTTGACGCAACCGTCACTCTGGGCACTGACGGTATAAACCACGAAGCTGAAAACGCAACCGATTACCGCAACCAAGGAACGCCCGACGATGAGACTTGGGGTGAGAGCCACAGATGGATTCCAGGCACAGGACGCTCGTCGCCGTTAGCGTCGAAGCCCGACCAGCACGTTATGAACAGTGTTAGGGAAGCTCTACCAGGGACTGGAGGAGGAGAATCTCGGGGAATAAAATCGCAGCCCCAGGATCCCAATGGCCGAGGCCTGGGTCGGACTGTAGAGACGCAGGTTGGAGGAATTGCGCTGCTTCGAGCATATTGGGAGCTTTCCCAGGCATTTTGATGATTATAATGACGAGACTGCATGTTCGTGATGGATACTACTCATTTCTTTAGAGTTGATAGACCAACTAGACCGCGATATATCGATTTCTCCAGCAATAGATTTGCTCACTTGTTTTGTTCTTTAACCTCCCCATTTCCAATCCGAGCAGTAGTAACTTCATCATTATAGACCAGAACTGATAAAGGGTTCTTGAATGGACTGAAGCGAAGTAACGTAGCATGCGCCTAGTTACCTAGTAGTCGCATCCCGGACTCGCATCCATATCTTGATTGAACCTTGAAACATGTTTAGCATATCTTTTCGTACTAAGGATACGACAAATCGCTTGTTTTTGAAGCGAATGCGAAATAAACGGAGAGAGGGGATTGGTTGAACAGTTCATGACAACCTTCACAACGAGCGCTAAGCCTGGTTTGGGGATACCATTCGAGATATTGGCGGTGGCTGCGCACTCGCATTCAAGATTGGCGTAAGGGTTTGTGTCGAATGAATTTACTCTTTAGGAATGGTATCAATCAAAAGAAGACGGTATCTCGAGAATATAAGAAGACCAGGTTCGTCGCCAGGAGAGAGGATATCTGCAGACACCTACACAACTAAAACAATACTCCTACATACAGCTTATTACTCGAAACAATACTTTCACTCACAAACCACTTTATACTCCTCGACTATCAATCGTCATGGGTCTCATTGGTCTCGCTATCCGCAGTCTCCATGATGGTTCAGACCGTCAACCTCGTTCTGGAGGCTGCTGCAGTCGTCGAAACCAAACTCAACAAGATTACCTTACCCAACAACCACAACTCATTGCTGAACGCCCCAATTATGCAACCTACACCGGTCGACCTTCATGTCATCAACGCAAGATGGAACGCCGTTACCAGAGGCAGATACAACGCGCTGAGCGTTCGCAACTTCGTGCTGAACAGCGAGCTGAGAGGGATCTACAGAAAGCGGAAAGGCGTCAAGCGGGTGCTAAGCTTGTCATTTCGGGAGTACAGAGGATTGGCCTCGTCGGTGGGCAAAAAAATGATGGACGTTTACGTGAGACACGGGATATTCAAGAGGAGCCCAGGGATAGTGTCTATGGTCAACACTTGGAAAAGGATGCGCCCCCTACATACGAAGAAGCTGTGAGGAAGTAAGCGAGAGTGTTAGTAGAGAATGGGTATTAGGAGTTTGGAGTTGGAACAAGAATGTTTGACGATTAGAATTATTCTATAATTGGAAAGTTTTCACCAAGAGTTGCTCTTTGCATCAGTCACAGCACGCAATAGTGTAAGCGGGCATGTCATTGTGTAAGAACGCCTTTCACCAATACTGACTGTACGCCCTGTGAGAGACAGATACAGCAGCTGTGGTTGGTGCAACTGCTGGAACCTCCGATATCGAATCCCGCGGCTGCGCGGCGGCGCGGTCCCTTCTATAGCTGCTCCATTGACGAAGGAAAGCTTTACACATGATAGCTTAAGAGACATACAGATGGTTCTTTTGTCAAGAAATTGCTAGTCAAGTTATATCAGGCCATTATGTGTTCCACTGGTTCAGTTCTGGGACCAGAATAATCTAATCTAATATCGCACGATGACCGGACTTTGATCGGCGTGAATAGTCCCAGTGAACCCCACCAAAGCAACATCCGCACAGGGCAGCGACTTCTTATCAGGCGCTGAACACTCCACATTCTACGTCACCCCTGTGTGAATTGACTCCCTATCAGTGCTCATCCCGCGAAACCAACAAAAATTCAGGTCCGATATTTCGGCGGTGACTAGATAGATACACTGCGAACTTAGAAAGACAAAGTAAACTTTCCCTGTCCCGACTCTTTCTTTCTTTCATCCCAAAACAACTCCCCCTTCATACAATCCTCACGATGCCCGCAGCCCACGATCCTCCTATCGTCGCTTTGCCTACCAACGGCGCCGTCAATGGCATTGTCAATGGAACAAATGGCGACGAGCGGCCGCATACGCCGACAACCGGAATGTCTTTGACTGAGTACAGCGCCAACCCCTCCACGCCGTCTGAAGAGAAGCGGGCGCGCATCAAGGAGATTGTTCCTGAGGAATACCTCCTCCCTACCGGATACCCCGATGTGAGTTTTATCTAGCTTCGCATATTGTCAGCCGTGAAGCTAACGGCACTGTCGCTAGTACCTCCGTCTCATCGCCAGCGCTACATCCCGAGTGTACGAAGCCTGCAAGGTCACTCCCCTCACCCACGCCATTAACTTGAGTAACCGGCTCGAATGCAACGTCCTTCTCAAGCGTGAAGACGAGCAGCCCGTCTTCAGCTTCAAGCTGCGCGGCGCTTACAACAAGATGGCCCATCTTGACCCGAAAAAGAGCTGGAAGGGTGTTGTGTGCTGCTCCGCTGGTAACCACGCCCAAGGTGTCGCCTACTCTGCTCGCAAGCTCAAGATCCCCGCGACTATTGTCATGCCCGAGGCTACACCCAGCATCAAGCATCTGAACGTTGCACGTCTCGGTGGCCACGTTGTGTTGCATGGCGCTGACTTCGATGGAGCCAAGGAGGAGTGCGCGAGACGAGAGGTGCAGGATGGACTTATCAACATCCCTCCTTTCGACGATCCTTATGTCATCGCTGGTCAAGGAACCATCGGAAACGAGCTTTTCGGTCAGGTCAACATGTCCAAGGTGGAAGCTATCTTCTGCTGTGTCGGTGGTGGTGGCCTCATTGCTGGAATCGGTCTCTATGTCAAGCGAATGGCCCCTCACGTCAAGATCATTGGTGTCGAGGCTCACGACGCCAATGCTATGGCGCAGTCTTTGAAAGCGGGCGAGAGAGTCCTGCTTAAGGAGGTTGGTCTGTTTGCCGATGGCGCCGCTGTGAAGATCCCCGGTGAAGAGACGTTCCGCATCTGCAAGGAGGTTGTTGACGATGTTATTGAAGTCTCAACCGACGAGATCTGCGCCGCTATCAAGGACATGTACGACGATACTCGCTCAGGTTTGGAACCCGCCGGCGCTCTCTCCATCGCTGGTCTCAAGAAATACGTCGCTCAGAACCCTTCGAATGATTCAAAGCGCAACCTCATCGCTGTGACATCAGGCGCCAACATGAACTTCGACCGTCTAAGATTCGTTGCTGAGCGTGCAACCATGGGTGAAGGAAAGGAGGCTTTGTTTGCTGTGCAGATTCCCGAACGCCCTGGAGCCTTCGCCGAACTTATCAACACCATTATGCCCCATGCCGTTACGGAGTTCTCCTACCGATATTCAACAGACGAAGTTGCCAATATCCTCATTGGTATCTCTCTGACAGCTCCCGCTCATGAGCGAGCTGACGAACTCCGCTCCCTTATCGAGCGTATTCAACACAATGAGATGGCTGTGACCGACCTCAGTCATGATGAGCTGGCCAAGAGTCATATCCGATATCTCGTTGGTGGTCGATCAGGTGTGCCCAACGAAAGACTATACATGTTCACATTCCCCGAACGACCAGGAGCTCTCGAGAAATTCCTCACCACGCTTCGTCCTAAGTTCAACATCAGTCTGTTCCAATACCGTAACTATGGCGGCGACGTGGGTAAAATCGTAACCGGCCTCCAATGTCCCGACGAAGAGGTTGCCGAACTGCACAGCTTTTTGCGCAAGATCGGATACCCCTACGAAGACTGCACCAACTCGCAAGTATTCAAGACATTCTTGCGAACCTAAAGAGACGAATGAACGAGAAAGAATGGGCTATTTGGGGTCTTTTGGTTTGGCGTTGGGTTTCAAAACGTGAGTTCTGTAAAAGCCGGATGTGGTTATTGGGTCTCAGATTTAGCGAACTTGAATGTTGTAGTAGATAGATTGAGTTGCTGTGCGGGGGATACTCAGCAAAGAAACGGATTGAGCATCAACTCAACTAATAGATTAAGATATAGCCGCGGATGTGATTATCTTGAAGCTGGTTGGACCGTCACTATGCGCGTTTGCCGTCCATATCCCTGCATCGTACTATGGGCTTCGTACCGTAATTCTGATACCAGCCCTCCAGGTGAATCAGGCCGAATCAACAACTACTTCAAGTGATGGTATATGACTTATGCGTGTGCATCTATTCTAAACTTGTTCATACACGGCACTTGGTCCAGGTATTCGAGATAATTACGATCCCCCGTTAGCATTGCCATCTCGCTTTCGATCGTCATTATTGTATCCCAGAACAACAGCTTTACTAATTGAGTGATCTTGATACTGGAGATATAGTTACGTGTTGTACTTACAAGATACACTCAAAACCTGATCTTTAGTATGCCAAATGGAGAATTCAGTCATTACGCTGGATGCGGATATGATTCCAGGCCATATATCGTCGAGTCGCCCCTGAGAAGCGTTCATATTCAGTCTCTAAAACACGAGAACAATAGATTACACACCTAGACCACTGGTAAATTACCACGTTGTGGTTGATCCTTCAAAAGCTATGAGCAGTAACCAAGTCCTTGCTATGATGGGAGCAGCGAGTTTACACTGGAGGTATTCAAGCGTGAAGGCACTGCTCGTAGGGTAATTTCTATGGTTCGACAAGCTCAAACAATATTTGGCTAACTGCTGAAAATATCACGGCCGTGGAGCCTCACTATGAGTAACGTGAAACTCCGCATTATCAAAACAAACCTCAAAGCTACCTTTAAAAGCATAGCATACCCAGCCTTCATCACCGTGTTCATGTAACCGATCCGTCGTGCAATCAATCACAGCACTTTCCTTTATTTCTCCTGAGCGAAGATCTGCGAATCTTATGCGTTTTACGCATATCTGATTTGGTTGGAGATGTGTCTCGACGGCATCAACCCCCAAGCGACACTGGCCTAATGCTCTTTGACCCCTGCTCTGATAGTGCAGGAGCATCCCGACACAGAGACCTGTATATTGAGATGTGTATATGTCGACTTTCGTCACATCTTCTAACGGAGCTGTTGAAAAGAGAAGATTCCTTGATGGTGTGGTGACACGAGGACTGGATATGAGAGCAACCTTGTCCGTGGTAGAATCATTCCGAACGATGACGCCGAAATATGTAACATGATGATCTACGCCATCACGAAACACAAGGGCCGCAGGAGGTGAGTCCAGGATGGAATACGTGTCAGCATGATGAAATTGTACAGGACCGACGACGATATCACCAGCGAGTTTCATGCGAACCTATAAGGTCAGAAACAGCAAATGGGACAGATGTTTGGTAGATAACACATACCATGAAAGTGCAATCCATCATATGAGCATACTGGTCTACTTGACCCATACCCATTATGTGTTCGTCGGGTGGGATAGGCAAATGCACCCATACAACTTTGTTTTGAATATTCCTTGGTAGCCGTTCCAAACTGTGGACGGCTAAGGGCTCTGATATAGTATGGCCATGAACTCCATACATCCGATTTGACATGTAAAAGAAAGTGAGGCCCGTAACATGGTCTAGAGAGATAGTCCGGAGTTGCGAAGTGCACACAATGATTGGGAGCGTGTATATGTGTAATCTATAATCACTAGGCCGTAGACATGCTATTGCTGTTTCAGGTAGTCTCTCATAGAAGCTGCCAAATGCTGATCTAAGAGGACAAGAGGTGGATTCGCCGAGTGGTGTTTTGGTGGTAGTTTGATAGACTGCCACCACATCATCAGTCTTCCTGTCGCTTGAGGTGGTGGTCCCTGGGTGTACGGAAACGGTCTGTATGGCCGGGGATGGAGTATTCCACAGCCAAGGATAGTGCATTTCATTGTCGAACTGGAAGCGAGCACGGCCAAACTGACGCTGTCGTCAGCTTATGTGGCAGTTTTAGAACGTTTTCAAGTATTACTTTGAAGTGAATAACAGTAGGACTTGAGTCTGCAGCCTCCCATGTATCACTCCCCCCTGAATCTGTGTAGTGATACTGGAGAAATTGTTCGTCAACAAATGCGAAAAGTCTCGATTCTGAACTAGACTGCTCATCCGTGTAATTTGAATAGGACGATAGTCTTTCGATTCGTTGTATTCCAAAAGCATCCAGTGTGAAACGGATGATAGGCGGCTGTGGCAAGACCTTGGTAGTCGTGGGCCCCCTTCCTCTTGTCCAAGACACGATTTCGGTCAGAGTGATAGTCGTTGAATCTTCGGAGTTATCTTGGGGGGCCGAAAAGGCAAGTGCTTGAGCAGTACGCAACCGCCATAACGGGCTATCAACTGAGTACAATCGGATTGTCTGGACTATCTCGGAGGGAAGTAGAGTCAGCTTAGGAAAGTTAAGTACTTGTGCAACCGTCAAGCTAGATGTTGAGATATCTTCTGGCTCCAGATGGAACTGGAGATACCTTGAGCCGTTCCAGGGTGTTTGCCACGGAGTTTGCCAAGCAGCCAGAATCCATAGTCGATTCCAAGCATCAGGTTGCTGGCAATCTCGTAGAAACAGTCCGAGACAATCTGGGTGAATCGGGACACTTTCAGTCGAGCTCTCACAAAATGGGCAAGGATGCGGGCGGCATAGACAAACATCGTCCACAAACTGGGCGTGGTCTGTGAAGGACAAGCTTTGGGTGCGGTAAAGCGGAGCGCTCGAGTCAGTGTTTCCAATTACTAGAATGAAAATAAGCGGTTTGGCCTTTTTGATCACATCATCACACCTTGACCGCTCAGCAAGTACTTACTTGCCACGAAGCGCTCGCCAATCTTGATAAAGACACCACATATACCGCATCGCGGCCTCAAGTAGACGTGAATTTGAGTCCGAGCGGTTGGCAGAGGAGGGGCCATTCTGGGTAGGTATTCTTCTGTCTTCACCTGGCGTAAGTTGTTGCTGTGTGAGCATATCAATGAGGCGTGGTGTTTGTGTTTAGTGACCGAAATGGGATATTATGGAGCCGTAAGAAACTTGACATGGCCAACCGATTCAAGCGCGTCTGCCTCTGTCTGTTTTAGGTCTTGGGGAGTTGCAGTTCGTTTGCCAATGGTTTCCGTCACTCCGACCTGGAAAACACAAACACAACCCACTTTGAAAAAGAAGCACCTCATTCCATCGCGCGTTCTTCTAGCGACGTTCCATGACCAGGGGCTAGATGGTCATGGCGCTGCCTGACCGCTGTCCCTTGCTAAGTGCGACCTTCTAGAAAGATTATATCACAGCTGAGAGTCTTAGTACCTGGCACTGATCAAAATCCTTCCGTCATTGTATTTCAGCCACACAAGAGCAATTGACTGCTAGAGTCTTCTTGTGTTGGATTGGGAGTAGAGAGCTTAGTAGTTGGTGCGTCTTGCTCTGCAATGAGAGCTGCAGTTATCGTTATCTCAGGTTTCCACAGAGACAAGCAGGGCAGTTTGAGCATAAGTTACCAGGTAGAAACGAGCACCTGCATGTTTACAGTACGTACCTCTATTTTATATCCGTGTAAGGAAGGTGCATCGCATCATGATAACCCGCCCAGATGAAACAGCATGACGAAACGTTTCACGGAAGGCATTTTTATCTCTTACAATCTATACCAGGATCCTTCTCCGACAACACGCCGCATCTGGCGTTGGCACTGGCATTGACACGAACGCGAACGACACTGCAATTTATTTCTTCGATGCAGCTGCTTATTTTCAGCTACAGATAACGCTAGCATATACCCGTCTGCAGCGTCTACTGCACGCCCCAACGTATACAAAATACAAACTGATCTCCAGTTACATCAATGTGTTTCCCATGGTACAAACTGCTAGTGTTGCAGCAGATGAATAACACCTCAAAAGCCTTCTCCGGAGCATATATATTCATGAATTCAGATGGCGGGGCGGATATACCACCAAAACAGTGGTCTTCTGACCGATGACCCCTTTCCCGGTAGGCTGGCTGCACGGATCCGAAGATCAGGATCGACGTAGCAGAGGGGAAATGATGACGGCAGAGGTCGACCGCTGCTAACCCTAAAGAACCACGGCTCACCGTCAGTCACGGGCGGGCATGGCGGGTCAACTAACCTTTTAATTAGTCCTATCGACCAAAATGTATTCAGTCCTGAGAGGATCCATGGCAATGGAAGTATTATGGATGGCCTAGAAGCTATCCGATTGCTTCTGTAGCATCAGCTCCATGCCAGCGCTCGCCAGACGGACTGTTTACCCCTGCAACGAGCGACAACCTCAACGCGAAGAACCATTAAGCGCTCTGTGCGCGCTCGGTCATCTGCGCTTGGTGCCGTCCGCTAGTGAAGATTGCAAGGCTCTCGCCAGGGTCCTTGAAAGAGCTAGAGTGCTAACATGGCTCCATGACGACCATCCACTCCCACTGAAGCTTCATCGAAGCATCCACAGAAGCGCCAAAGTGTGGACGCAAGCACGCACTGACCCTTCCCAGCAGCCGCCCCATCGTCTCCCGTTTCACTTTGCGATGGCCCTGTGTAGTAACCAGGACGCCACCAATTTTTAGGTACTGCAACTACTAGGTACCTATCTTAGCTACATGCGCATGTGCCAAGGTACCGGCATCACCACCAGAATTTCACATCTCTCAGAACGTCCTCTCCTACGAATTACTTGCATTGCCGACGCTTGCTTGCTTGCCTGTTTGCTCTGGATTGCTTGCTCCACTCGATACCTCGTTATCCTAGGGCCCCCTGCTCCTTTGCTCACTTCTTACACGCTGTTCACCGTGTGTGACGGCACTGCCCGCCCGCCAGTAAACCCAGCTAAAATCGATACAGTACCGGTACCCCACACCAAAAGCTCGCCTTTGTGTGTGTGAGTGGGCGGTGGGCGTGTGAGACCGTAAGAGATCCAATGCTGAGGGGCCTTCCGCGTTGTCTTGTGCGTGGGCGTTATTCTTGTGGCGGCCGAACTGCGCTGCTCCTTAGGCACTGGAATCCATCTTTTCCCATGCGGATCTATCTTCGTGGTTCTTGACCTTGCAAGACCTTTCTCAACTGGTTTCCTCTTCGAGCTGTCTCCCAATTGCCACTCGCAATAGCTTCCTTGTTGCTCCTTGACAGCTTCCCACCTGCCTTCTTCCTCCTCAGCGTTTTGCAGAGATTCCAAAATAACCTTCACTACTTGGCTCCCGCTCAAGCTTTGGTAAGCCCCTAGACTAGTTTCCATTCTTTGTCTGCGTTGCCGTCATCGCTCACAACTCTCAAAGTCTACTTCGGCACATCCACACGATCATCCTTGACGCTCAACTTCACGCCCGCACCTATACAACAGCTCGCTCCTTGTTCTCGTGTCACGAAAAAGTTCCAAGCCGCCGCCTTGGAACCCTGTGCGACATTCAGCGCGACATTCAAATTGTGACTATAGCACGCGCGTTTCCCACCTATTGCGAGGCCTAGAGATCAGTCTTGAGCTACTGTACAGGCCTTTCATGCAAATCTTGCCGAATCATCGACCCGCAAAACGATTGAACAATCCGATAATCTTGTAGTCACCAGCCCTTGTTACCAAAACGTTTCACCAGAGCATGACCGTACCTCACTCGATCTTCGAAACTATTGCTGTTATTTGCGCCTCCTGATCTCTCGGCAGCAAGAACAAAGCACATAACACGAACGTCAGAAACCTGTCGATTCAGTTGCTGCTGCGGCGGCCTGGGAGTTGTTGGAGGGGAGGATAATCGTCCTCATCATTGATCTTGGTTGATTCCTGGCCACATTGCTCCTAAAGAAACCTGGAACCATGAGGCGGAGTCGCTCTTCCAGCTCACCGTCGCCCTATAGGGCGTTGGCCCATCATCAAAATGCTTCGGGGGCCGGAACATCGTCAGACTCTATCTCGTTGATTCGATCTTTCAATGTCGAGACAAATCCTACGCGCCCTGTCCGGCCTTCGCCGCTCACAGCATCGCTTATCCGAGACATGCCTTTAGATCTCGTCGACCGTATCAGATCTTTCCCTCTCTTCATGTCTGCTCCCGAGGAGTTTCTGGTTGCTATTGGAAACCATTTGAAACCTCAGATCCAGAGTCCTAACGACCATATCGTGACCGAGGGAGATGAAGCCAAGGCGATGTATTGGTTGGTGCGAGGCGTTGTTGCCGTGACCTCTAGGGACGGAGAAGCAGTATACGCTGAGTTGAATCCTGGGTCGTTCTTTGGTGAAATTGGTGTTTTGATGCAGATGCCGCGTACAGCTACTATCGTTGCACGTACAAAGTGTCTCTTGCTGGTGCTGAAGAAGGAGGATTTACATACAGTGATACCCAGATTTCCAGAGATGGAAAAGGCAATTCGCGAAGAGGCGCAAGAACGTTTGAACCTTCTGAAAAAGAAACGGCAGGAGAGTGGGCGATTGATCAAGTCTCCTTCGGGAGACTTCAGCGCCCGAGAGCCTGCGCCCGGTGAGGTTTCTACCGGCGAAAGGGGCGTTATCAAAGACGGCACAGTGGTCAACAACAAGAAGAGGAAATCTCCGAGCCCAGGCATCATGGAAGACCCAACTGCTGGAAGCGCCATTGGAAGTGGACAAATTAATATTCGAACAACCCTCAAGGAGTTGCCGCTCTTTTCTACACTTCCTGCAGATATTCTGCACTTCCTAGGATTGAGTGTTCAGCCCAAATCTTATACTCCCTTTTCAGATATTGTCCGACAAGGTTTACCAGGAAACGAAATATTCTTTATTGTTCGTGGCGAGGCCGAGGTGATACACGATGAACCAATGTACGACGACAACGTTCAGAACAAGGCTCAAGCTATCCCGAAGCGGCCGAGATTGAAGGCGGGCCAATATTTTGGTGAAGTCGCCAGTCTTGGTCTGTCTCGTGGCCGAACAGCCACCGTTCGATCTATCACTTCTGTTGAGTGTATTATGATTACCGGCGATGTCCTTGATGAGTTTTGGAGACGGTGTCCTGCGGACATTTTGACACAGGTCAAAGAGACTGCAAGACTACGATATCACAAACAAAGCGATGATGTCGATATGCTCGATGCCGATAATGTTAAGGAAAAGGCCACGAAGTCCGACCCGCCAACTCCTACGACAGGCCCAAGAGCATCACTCCCTAATCTCACCTTCACTACTCCATCTAAGCCAGGATCCCCTTCCAAAGATGACCATGGTAATGTAGCACCAAGAGACCCGGATCCATTTTTGAGTGTCAATATGGAGAATATCAGGAACCGGAGACGGCATTCTTTGGCACCCCCTGTGCCGCCAATGGATAGTTCCTCGGTCAGTACTAACGGCGCAAGATCTCGCCTCTCAGAAGTGACGCCCATCAAGTTTGCCTTCTCTGAGACCCCAAGTGACGATGAGGATATTCCGGCGAAACGAGTACGAACAACCCTACCTACCCGACCTTCAGGGATGAGTAAGCCTGTGCTCTCAGACGAGATCTTGATTTACATATTCAAGCATGTGGATATTGGCGAGCTTTTCCGACTACGACTTGTGAGCACCCATTGGCGTAAGCTCTTGACAACATCACCCAAGGTCTGCCAAGACGTTGACCTTTCGATTTACAACCGCAAGGTCAATGATGAGGTTTTGATCAAGGTTCTTGCCCCATTCATTGGCACTCGCGCTTTAAGCATTGACCTGAACAATTGCTTCCATATAACAGATGAAGGCTTTGGCGCTCTATGGCGCAGTTGCGGAAAGAATGTCAAGAAATGGAAAATGAAATCGGTTTGGGATGTCTCAGCGAATCAGATTCTAGAGATGAGTGAGAATGCGAAAGAGTTAGAAGAGGTGGACTGGAGTAACTGCCGCAAAGTTGGCGATAATCTACTTGGCCGGGTTGTTGGCTGGGTTGTGCCTGACCCTCCACTTTCAAAGTCAGTTGTCATATCAAGCTCAGCAGCCCGAACGCGAAGCAAGCAACAGCAACAGAAGCAAGCGGCACAAACGGTATTGCCACCAGGCACAGTGGTTGGCTGCCCGAAGTTGAGACGCCTTAACCTCTCCTACTGCAAACACATCACAGATCGATCGATGGCTCATCTTGCAGCACACGCCTCAAACCGCATCGAGTCGCTTTCGCTTACACGGTGCACATCGATCACAGACGCAGGGTTCCAATCATGGGCACCTTTCCGGTTTGAGAAGCTATCTCGACTGTGCTTGGCAGACTGCACATATCTGTCAGACAACGCTGTTGTTGCCCTGGTAAACTCAGCCAAGAACCTTACACATTTGGATCTATCATTCTGCTGTGCACTTTCCGATACGGCAACAGAGGTTGTCGCTCTTCGGCTGCCGAAGTTACGAGAGTTGAGGTTAGCATTCTGCGGAAGTGCTGTTAGTGACGGGAGCCTGGAAAGTGTAGCACTCCATCTGAATGAGCTGGAGGCCCTCAGTGTCCGCGGTTGTGTCCGTGTGACAGGTCGGGGGGTCGAGAACGTACTAAATGGGTGCGGACGACTCAACTGGATGGACATCAGCCAGTGTCGGAACTTGGAGTCTTGGCTTCGAGCTGGTGGCGTGACCAATTGGGGTTTCGATGATAGAGTTGGCCAACGGCCTGCAGAACCCGCACCAAGTGATGGGTCTGCACCAGGGGACGGCGAAGAAGATGCCCCAGCGCCAAAAGCAATGAGTGTTGCTATGCTCACATCACAGAACTTTATGCCACGATCTGCATTTGGATACAGATCTAAGAGAGCGAGACGGCCTGTGCGCTTCGTTATCGAGAAAGGATATGGAAGCTTGCGATGAGGGAAGAAAGGCGTCTCGGAGAACATGCTTTAGAATTGATGGAGTATTGACGGATGCATTGGGCATAGGATATATGTTGTTTACAGCATTGGCGTCAGAGTTGTGGAGCATTTGCCATTACATATCAAGCTTCATCCTACTACATAAGAAGTGAGATACAGCCTATCGATCTGGACAGAAAGGAAGGGAAAGGAGAGGACATGATGGGATTTGATAATTGTGAACTAGGGTGGAAAGTAACCACCTATACTCGGTAGATACCCTGATGGAGCCGAGAATTTACCACTCTTCTAAGCTTCCTCAATACTATTGTTCGAAAACCGGCAGAATAGACTAGAAGATTGATGGGTGATGTAATGTAACTATGAATGGCTAAGTTACATAGAATACCTAGCGCAACGCAGCTTTTACTCCTGTAAAGCCGACGGAGCCTGGAGTTTAGAGGTTTAGCGGCCGAGCGCTGACCAACGGAGTCACTGAGAGGCGCCGGTTCTTTCCACAATATTCCACCATCATATGCACGTGATGTCGGAGTTTGGTGAGCTCCACTCTCCGACCCAACGTCATGCTCTCTTTTGCCGCGAACTTATAGCCTCTGTCTCCCCCGTCCCCGCTTCGTCTTTTTCCTTTGTAAACGACTGCACAACCGATACCACAACTGCATCGCCAGAACGACGATGTCATTCACGCTTACTGTCCGCCAGGGCCCTGCGCGTCTTGCGCAGAGACTTCCTGAGCTTTCAAAGACCGCTTTCCGTAATACTGCATCCGCCCGAAGCTTCCACGTCCAGGCTAAGCCTACTGCCAACTTCTTCACCTCACGCCTCACATCCGCCGCTACACGCAATGCTTTCCAGCGAACAAGCCGCGCCGGCGGTCGATCTTACCACCAGGAGGCTGCTCGCGTGGCAGCGCCTCAGTCAACAAGCCGAAGACTTTTGGTTGGAGGTGCCATATTCGGCGGTACACTCGTCGCCATTAATGCCGTCTTCAACCGGGAGACCCGTGAGGATGGTGGCATGCCCATCTACGAGCGCGAATACCTGAACAACACCTTCTTGCACACTGGTCTCGGAATTGGTATTATTGGATTAACGGCTCGACAAATGGTTCAGACTGGTTTCGTTTACCGAATTATGGTGACCAACCCTTGGGTTGTCGGTATCGGTGGCCTCGCTCTCAGCTTCGCTACCATGATTGGAACCCGATCTATCAGCCCTGATAAGTAAGTGCCTGCAACAAAAGTCAATGACGAAATTGAAGCTTTTTTACTAACAAATTGATAGCTATATCCCCAAGTATGCTCTCTGGACCGCCTTCAACGCCACCCAGGCCGCTTTTGTCGCCCCTCTCCTCGCCTTCGTTCCTCCTGCTCTCCTGGGTCGTGCTGGTCTCTACACCATTGCCATGATGGGTGGTCTTGCCCTTGTCGGTGCCACTGCTAAGCAGGAGAAGTACCTCTACATTGGTGGTCCTCTCCTGGCTGGTGCTGCCATCGTTGCCGCCTCTGGTCTCGCCCCTCTGGTCCTTCCCGCCACTGCTCTCCGAACTATCGCTTTCACTGAGAGCATCTGGCTCTACGGTGGTCTTGCCGTCTTCGGTGGCTTCACCCTTTACGATGTCCAGAAGGTTCTGCACCACGCCCGTCTCGCCCAGGCCGGTGTCATGCGCCGTGACCCCGTCAACGAGAGTATCTCTCTCGAGCTTGACTTCCTTAACATCTTCATCCGCATGGTGCAGATCTTGATGATGCAGCAGAACCGACGCAAGTAAGCTATGGTGTTTGACTTGCATAGACTAGCGCTATACGCGATTTGTATTATTTTTGGCAAAAAGGATTATTGTTTGTTCAGAGGTTAATGAACCCCTCTCCTCTTTTACTGATCGGACTGGTTTGCAAATTGATGGAAATTCCCCATTTGTAATTTTTAGGATTATCAAATATATAAAAAAAAGATAAGATTTCTCAAGTTGAAGTGAGATTTTCCTCGTGCATCATAACAATCCCCCGTCCCAATATGATATTTACAACCTATTCACCAGCCCATACATGGATATCGTTGAGTCCCTAACCTTTCTATCTACCAAACCAAAACGAAGCTTAATTCCAACTATTTACTCCAGAGGAGGGAACGGGCGCATAAAGTGACTAGGGCACTCGTAGCCAGAGGGGTTGTTGTGAAGGTAGAGCTGGTGGTACTCCTCAGCAGTCCACCACTTGCCAGCGGGCGCAATCTCTGTGACGATACCACCCTTCCACCATTGCTTGTTGGCCTTTTCTGTCACCTCGCGCGCAATCTTCTCCTGCTCGGGGTTGTGGAAGTAAATGGCAGAACGGTACTGAGGGCCAGTATCGGGACCCTGGCGGTTCAGCGTCGTGGGGTCGTGGGTCTTGTAGAAGAATTCTAGGAGCTGTGCGTATGTGACCTTGGTAGGGTCAAAAATAATCTGTGCAGCCTCGGCGTCTTAAAGAGGTCAGTCAGTCTCTGCCTAGAAGCGCCTTGGGGAATTGAGAGACGTACGGCCTGTCTTGCCTCCGCATACGGCGCGGTAAGATGGGTTGTCGAGATCACCTCCAATGTAGCCGACCTTGGCGTCAATAAGGCCCTTGTCGGCGAAGTGGCGGCGATATAGATGCTCGGTGCCCCAGAAGCAACCGGCGGCGACAGTGCAGCGCTGAGCGCCCTCGGGAATAACTGATGCGGCGGATTGATCGGGAGCGATAGAGAGACGAGTGGATTGCGTAAAGGGGCGGGCGAGACGCGCCAGGAAAGGAGGAAGGTTGAAAGACATTTTTGCAGTCGTTTGCGATAGAATCAATTGAGCTAGTGTTAGAATGGAGCTATATCGTCTGTTGTGGTAGAGAGTGAAGCTATCGCAAACGGGAATCGCATTGTATTTGAACTTTTTTCGGGCTGTCGGTCAATGACAAATCCTCAACGAATGGAAACGTGGAAGGTGTGGCGGGGGTGGGGGATGCGTCACTTGAGTCGTGGATGACGATTGGACTTTGGGAGAGCTTTATTTCCTCTTTTGGGAAGGTGGCGTTGGTGGTCTTCAGGGTCCTTTTTTTTGCCCCGCGGTTTGTTGCTAGTGAGAGCAGTTTGTGGGCTGTGCTTTTTGTATGATGACTTGGTCTTTTTGGAATCAAAGGCAATTGAGGCTGTGTTTTTCAGTGAGTTTGGCCATACAAAGGAAGATTGTTAGTGGAGGTAAGACGGGGCGTTATACAGGTATGCATTAGAAATAGGCAGTGGTGATTACATGCTTGTAAGTTGAGCGTATTCTGTACCTACTAGGCTGTGTTAATACGCCTATACGTACCTCCAATACGCATTAACGCAAATGCATCCGATAAGGCTGATTCAACTGCTTGTAGCTGAATCTCAACGGCAGGGATTGATTTTACTGGTTTCCAATTTATGCACCTCTCACTCAACCTTATCGTATCTGCATGCAATGCAATACAATGCAATGTCTGTAAACCCTCTATATGCGCCAGCTAAACTATCTGCAGCCGCCACACAACGTTCACATCGACCACTGTATCGTCCGAGGTAAAACTGCAAGGTTGCGGGAAAGAACAGAATGCAACGGTAATTTCGTAACTTCCTCCAAATCTGTGCATTCAACACCGGAAGTTCGGCATGGAGAACGCCGAGCTTAAACTCTCGCTTTCCCCGCCGACTCGGCCGACCTCGGACATATCAAACCATCTACCAACCGCCACTACTTGCTTATAAGATATAAGACATACCAGACTGTCTGACTATGTATTGATATCTTTGCATCTTTTACTACTATATCATAACAACCTTCACCATGGTTTCATCACAGCTCACTCAGCGCATTCCTCCCGATTCATGGGACTCACACATGCACATCGTCGACGTAGAAAACTACGCCCTCGACCCTTCAGCAACCTATCGCCCTACTTCACACTCCCTCGAGCAAGCTCTCACATTTGAGACTAGCGTGGGGCTCCGCAACATAGTCCTCGTTCAACCATCCATCTACGGTCTTAACAACTCCTGTTTGCTTGATGGTCTACGTGAACTTGGTACTGAGCGGGGCAGGGGTGTTGTTGCAATTGATCCCGAGGCTTTTGATGCACAGGAGCTACGTACATGGCATGACTTGGGCGTGCGTGGCGTGAGGTTAAACCTTCAGTCGACTGGAGTCGAATTGGATGCGGACCAGTTGGAACGCCAGCTTATGCTGTACGCAGATGCTGTGAGGCCGTTGGGTTGGGTCGTTCAGGTCTACGTCCCCATGAAATTGATTACCCTTCTTGAGTCCATTGTCCCAAAACTCAAAGTCAAGTTCTGCATAGATCACCTGGGACAGCCCCCTCTCAAAGACTATCAGGGCGTTGCTCCCTATGATATCCCCGGCTTCTCATCTCTTATCCGCTTACTCAAAAATGGGCATACATACGTCAAGTTGTCAGCTCCGTATCGCATGAGTGCATTGCCCGATAATAGCGACGTGGACCCAGTCGCCAAAGAGGTTATCCGTGTTGCGGGCAACAGCCAGGTGGTTTTTGCGACTGACTGGCCTCATACTAGGTTTGAGGGACTGGATATCAAGCCATGGATGGAGAGGGTGCTCGGTTGGTGTGGGGAAGATGAACATCTCATAGAGAGACTGTTCAAAGGAAATGCTGAGGACCTGTGGGATGCCAAACGATCATCGAGGGCGCAACAATGATTTACGTGAGTAATGATTACGAGTTGAATCTGTGAGAGTCAGAGAACAAGTCAGGTTTTGTTCTGTGCACCAAGTTATGTAGGTACATTATACTCAAGAATGGTCGGTCGTAATATGATTTTTGGTATTTAAGATCATCAAATTTACCCAATATACTCCTCACATAAACACTTTTACGGTCGAGTTACCAATCCAAATCCATGTCGCATATGTTCTCTCCTATCCGACAATCTTTCTGCAATATTGACCTAACGTATTCCAGGTTGACTCTTCCCTCAGGAAGCTCGAGATTATACAGGTGGCCGCACCGCAGATCATGTGCCGTGATTGAACTTGAGGCAAGCAGCAGGATTTGACTCAGCAATCAGGCTCCAACTCGTCTGGCCACGGCCGATGCTTCGTGCTTATTGGAAGAGTCTGGCAAGACTCGGTAGATAACTTCTGCGGCCTGACCCATTTGAAAGGGTGAGCTCACTTCATTAATTGCTGAAGGTGACTCAGCTGAGGCCCTGCGACGATATGAGTTGCCAGTCCGTAAGCTCATCACTGCCAGCTGTGTCCAGCACAACTTTAGGAAGATTGATGAGCCGCTCTAATTGAGTTTACCGAAGGCGGCATCGAGTCAAATCATCTCGAGGCATCCTAGCATCATCGGCCACTCGCCAGATTGGAGCAGTAACCTCCGTTACCTTTCGTTGACATGATATCCTTCACTAACCAAAATTCTGTTGATTATTTCCCGACTCGTAAATGGCACCCACCCGCACACTGAGTGGCTCAAACGATGACAAGGCTTCAAATACTCCACGGTCGACCGCCATTGCATTAGGATTCATGTCATCTGCCCAAGGCGTTTGGAACAGCTGCTCAGGCTCGTAGGGAGATTGTTGTGTGGGTATATCGAAAGTCGGCGGGTAAATAGTCTCGGAGATCGGTATCTCTGAAGCCATTGAGATATCAGGCATTGACGGTGGTGCAGGCTGAGGCTGAGGCTGCGGCTGGGTGTTGAAGCCTGGACTGAGTCCCAGGTTGGTCATTTCTTTGGTGATTAAATCCAAAGCACTCGAGATAACTGTAGATTGATTTAGAAAAAAGACCGACGACTGGTCACAGCTAACTTACCTGGATTAACATTCTTGGCTTGGTGCAAGGCTCGCACGCAAAAGTTCAGTTTGCGAACGGCTTGCTGGTCGTCAGGGGTGGCTTGCACCTGCAAGAGAAATATGGATGCTGCGATGTACACACTATAGGAAAGGGACAGAACACAGTGGTTTATGGAAAACGTTCTGCAGAAGAGATCGAAAATGGCGATGATGGATGTTGCTGATGTGACGCATTCCACCAGATGATTCTGCATCGGATGAGGACCCTCGTCTTCGGGGTAAACCTGCCAAGAGAGCATTGGTCTAAACAAGAGAATTCTGAAGGTATGGTACAGGGCACTTCACTTAAATTAGGCAAGAATCTGGAAGGTAGGGTTAGGGTACTCACTTCATGGTGACGATGTGAGATGGTGGTGCTAAGTCAGGCATGGCAGAGAGCTCGATCTTGAGGTAAGGCGGGAGCTGCTCCCACCATAACTTCATAGCAGGGTCTTGAGTCTGTAAACACTCTTGCATCTCCGCCTCTGTATTTTCCAACAATGGATCATACATGTGAATAAGAATTTCGTTGAAAATGACAGACAATTGGCAAGCGCTCATGAAACAAGATGTAGAATGAGCGGTGGCAGGGGGGTACTTCCAGTCGGATCCCTGAGGAGAGTCAAAGGGAACCCATAGCTCATTTTCCGCGGAATCATCCACTAGTAACTGTAAGCAAAGGTCTCGAGCAAAGAATAGCTAACCTACTAATGATCTGGGGCGGAGAAACAAGTGTATGTTGTAAGGAAGGCGAACGGCCGAGATATAAACTGATGATTTTATCCCAGAAATAACAACTCCAGTAGAGTCGATGCCGAATTTCGACCTCTTCATCGGTCAGATGGACAGATCCTGGATATCTCTGTCCATCGACGCAAATACCCAGATGGTCGATAAGACGAAAAGCTATACCACTGTATATCCAGGCCTGGGCGGTGTTTCCGTGGCCACATTCGCCTGCACTAAGAAGGAGTAGCGTCTGCACTGTCGGGATGGTACAAACACCTCTGCTGAGTTCGTCAAAGAGCATGCTTCTAGCATGTTTTGCAAAGACAGCTCCACCGTCGTATGACTGATCCAGTAGTTGTTTTGTTGAAGGATCGCTTTTACCCCAGCGGATAGAATGTGAAAGCATAGCGTTGAGAAGTGTGTGAGAGTAGTAAGGTCCCATGGATTGCATATCACCTGCCAGGGTTAGATATCGTCGTCAGAGTAGGTTAGGGAGCATACGAGTGAATGCCGGCCTATATATGAAGTTGAACAGGGGTTGGATCCAACACCAATGCACATTCAGAAGATACTGAAATGGTTCCTGCGCGATGTGAGTTGAGATTAAGGATAAATCATTGGCAATGAACATACTGGAATGTCAGACAGATTTTCCATCGCTCGCTGATGCCATGCATTGTTAACCAACCGCTCCCTCCTATGGGCATCCGAGTCAATAGAGGATATTGAGTCAGGCTTGTGCTTGTGAGGGTCACTGGGAAGGTTGAAAAGACTAGTAGGGCCATGATAAGTAATGCCACCCTTGTCGTCGATCTTGAGACCCATGAAGCTCCTCGTCATGGCATGTTCATCGTAATGGCGGTTTAAATCATGGCCATTCCAGACACCCGGGCTTGAATGATTTGAAGCCGCAACTGAAGGGGGAGACTTGATGGCAGCAAGTTGGTCCTCGAGTTCTTTGATGCGCTCCTCAAGGCGTTGGGTGTAAGACAGAGTCGGGTTTCTATGACATGTGAGCAACCTGTCTCGCAAAGCACAGAGGAGCACAGGACCGTGAGGCCGAAGGGGGGCAGTCTCACAGTTTATAAATACAGTCATCGGTTCTGGCAGCACAGCGATTGCAGATGGGTTGTTCGCCGCCGCACTTGACCTAGGGAAGTATCAGTACGGGCTGAACCCATAGAATAATGGTGGAGTTGGGGGATTTGTATTGACCTTTCGTCTACGACACGGCTCACACGAGAAAGCGCTCTTCTTGGTGGCTTTTACTGACGACATTGTTGTACCACAGCGACAGCGCGTGCTCTCTCAGTGTATTGAGTTGGTTAAACGTTTTGAGAGTCGTGAGAGAGCCCCGCGTTGGACATTGGAAACCCCACCTCGGACCTAGGTAGAGATGGCCTTGGCCGGGTCTGTCCGAAAAATGAAGCTGTGAATAATTACACCAAAAAGGGGGCGGTGAAAATCAACTGCTTTAGGGGTAATGAAGAACAAAAGTATAGTAGAGAAGCTGACTACGAGGAACCTCCGCCTGACAACCTTGAAAGGTAAGGTAGAAAACAGTACACGGAGCCGACGCTGCGTTTGAGTGGGGAGCGTTGTTTAGGGCCCTGTCAGGCCAGGCCAGGCCAGTGTGTAAGAGAGATCTTGCTCGCTATACAGTTGCTGCACGGTACAGTAGAAGTAGACGAGGTCAATTGATGGCCATCTGCCGTATTACATGAATTTGCAGTCGAAAAGAAGAAGCAAGGATCGATCAGGCATGTTTGGGAACCTCAGGACTAATTACAAGATGATCACGTGGGTCATGTGCTGTTTGGGATGAGCCATCCCATCCCGTCCTGTCGGTAGCATCAACTAACGTTACAGCGCTGGAAATCCCCTAGAAATGCCCTATAGACTGCCCACAATCGTTTGCAACTCACATGCCACTTGATTTTCTAGGATAACATGCTGCAATCTGTCAAGTTGCTGATCGATTACTATGTTATATGCTGCTTCACATGATGTATGATATATCCTTCTATACTCAGCTGCACAGCGAGACGGGGCGAAACCGGAACCGGAGCTCCGCAGAGCCATTCCCGTACCGAGGAACCGGTAGCAACATCTGATAAGACTCATATCTCCTAGCACCTTATACACAAGTAATTATAACTCCCAGCGCTCTCTATTTATTATCAGCAAATATCAATTTCTTTAATCGATTACTTACCCAACTTCTGTTCTCCTTTCATCCAGAGGAATATCAACAGCCTCGGGTGAGCGGATCCGATTATATCCACTTTTGCGACGGCTCCAAAGCATCAATGCCCGGTGCAGTGGATGCAAACAGATGTCATGAACCATTATATTAATCATGTTTGAGATTTAAAACATAACATACTCAGTATAATACACTCAGTCGTACATAGGAAAAGACTTCCAAAAAGGATGAAAAAATCCTATCATGTCATGTTCAACCCTCTACCTCCCGTTACACTCCGATTGTGTAGCTCCAATAACAATATCTCATCTGGCCTCGGGTCAACTGCCCCTGATTTCTGCTTCATGCCTACAAGTTCTGTCACCTGTCTTCATGTTCCGTCTTACTAACACAGCCTCTACGTGTGTCCTTTCTACCAAGCACTACATGAGACGTTTCGTTCACTTACACGAGCATAGATGCATGCACATGCAAAACAGCCACATCTCATAACTTGGTCGATAGGTTCTACAACGTTGAGATGAGAACTCGAGGACGGTTTTGGGCAACTAGGGCAGTTATTAGCTATTGTTGTTGGTGATTTTGATGTACGTCGTCATTCAGTCATGCCGTACTCTGAGACGACGTATAGCACCCATGTTTTTCACAGCTCCGTTTATTCTATATTTTCATCCTATAAGAGTTAAGTAATTTATTAAACTTCATCTATAGTAATGTTCAAAACTTAACAGATACTGGATATTCCAAGAACAAACAATACGGATCTCTTCAACAACCCCTTTTAGCACATGCGACTATTTTCGTTTACCTCTAACAAGGATCATCCATGCAGTGCAGCGGCACAGCGGGGTCAAATTTACCTTGATCAACGCGTCCTACCCCTAGCACGTCAATTCGCTACTGTCATCCTCAACTTCAACTCCAACATCAAACATCAAACATCAAACTTCACAGCATTATGTCGACAGCAACCTCCCCCTTCAAGATCGCCCTCTACTGCATCTGGTCATTTCAATTTGGCTGGCTATTGACAACAAGCATCTGTAGTATCTTCTCAGGCGGAAATGTTCCAAATCCTGTCGCTCTGCTTCTTCTCCTCTTCCCTATCTCCTTTGAGGGTTTTCTCCTTTTCACCGCCGCCTCCTGCTTTCCCGCTCTGTCTCAATGGACCAGGCGACTCAACAAATTCTTCTACGAGACCCGGGATTGGGCTATGATTCTTCCTGTTTTGACCATAGTCTGGCTCCTTGGCATTTCTATGGTTGCGGGCTTCGCTGCTCAAGATCTGATTGCTGGAGGAGGGCTCCTTACTAAAACTCTTGAATTTTTGAACACTCGCATTTCCAGTGTTATCGCACTGGTCGTTTATATCGGGGGGATTTTTACATTCATCCCACTGCCTTTCTGGACCATTTATGTCGGTGTCCAGGCATGTATCCGGGTCAAGAATTTAAAGAATCCTGAAGAGGAAGCAATAGGATTGACAGCCAAAGAAGACGACGAGTGGAATGACTTTCAAGATGACCGGGGTAACTGAGCGGGAAGGCACTCGAAAAAGGCCCATGTCTTCATTAAAGCTGTAGGTACTCCAGAAACATATGCATAAAAGACTTCATTTAATCGTGTATCCATCCTCCTCGTGTTCTCCAATTTTCCTTCCATTTCCTTTTCCAATACTTCTCACAATCCCCCATCATAATCGTTTTCGTGTCACAGACACTGATACAATGTAGCAACGGATGGTTCAACACGATGACCCAGCCTTGTGTCCAAGTCCGCTGTACCATCCTGAGAAAGTAACGACACTCACAATCCTGTGCTGCTCAACCCATCATACAACCAATGCTGAGCATGTGGTCTGGGCAGTCCCGATCGTCGGGAACGCCTTAAACAGGCGCCATCTGACCGTCAATGACGCTGTCGTTTCGCTGAGGAACACCATGGTCCTTAGGCTCAATCGTGTCGGTGTGGGAATGGGACACAGGCTCCTTCTCGTGCTTGAAGAAGTGATGGCCGCCTGAGCCTCTCTCCAAGTCATCATCATCCTGACCAGGATTGGCGGTCTGATACTCGAGCACCTTAAAGATCTTGTAGCAGCCGAAGGCAAGGAGAGAGCCCATGAAGGGCCCGACGTAGTAGATCCAGTCGTACCCGTTGAAGCCAGCGACGACGGAAGGGCCGAAAGATCGGGCAGGGTTGATGGATGTACCCGTCCAGTTGGTCGCACAGATGTGGGCAATGAAGACAGAGATGCCGACGCCGATGGGGGCAAGATGGGTGCTGCGGTGCTTCTCAACGGCAAGGAAGTAGACAGTGAGGACAAGTTGTGCTGTGAGGAACATCTCGATGAAAACACCCTGAGCGATGCTTGTGCCATTGCCGAGAGCATTGGTGACAAGGAGCGGGCCGGGGATCAGAGCTTTAGTGATGCCAGCAGCGGTAATGGCGGCAATCAGCTGTGTAGGAATAATGGCAGCGGCATGGAGAGGTGGCACAGCACCGACAAGAACCAGACCGAGAGTCACCTGAAGAGAAGCAAAAGAATAAGCATGCGAGTCAATCAAAACAGAACTTCGATACGAGTGGCACTTACAGCCGGGTTGAACATGCCACCGCTAACACGGTAAAAGATCCAGACATTGACAGCAATAGCAGTTCCGAAGGAAGCAGCAATATACATGAGACTGAATGGCTCGAGGGCCGCAGAAGGGTTGGAGGGATTGTTGGTAACGAGGGCAGTCTGGGCACCGATGAAAGAGAGGAGCAAGAACATGAAGGTTCCGCAGAACTCTCCAATGACGATGACGATGGCGTTCTTGATACGGTCTGGGATAGGAGTTCTTGCTTTGGTGTCTGCGACGGCTTCCTCAGTCGGCAGACCCGACATGCCTGAGTTGGTTCTTTGGGTGAATTGAACCATTGTGACTGATTTTCAACTAGATCGTTAACTGTATGTGTGAATAGTAAAGGATGAGGAATAGAGATGGAAGAGAAATAGGAGGGTGATGAAGATGGAGACTGTTGGATCTGGCAAAGAGAGTTTTCTTCGATGGCGTACTTGGGGATTTTATATGGAAACAAGGCAGGAAAGAATCACAGATTGCTGCCGCTCAATGGCTGTTCATCATTCCCTGCATCAAAGCACACCTCGGACTAGACAGCTCAAGTGGCGTAGTCCCTGAGTAGCCGCATTGCACCTCAGCTCTTTATCGTATGGGACACGG
>ONZP01000041.1:0-90385 GCA_900312805.1 Fusarium torulosum | reverse complement strand
AAGAAGGATTCTAGCTTTATTTGAAGATTATAATATATTTATTAGTTAATAATTATCTAATCAGATAGGAATGTTATAAGGTGAGGGATTTTTGAGATACTCGCTTATCTGGGACACTCGCTTATTAAGCACGTTAATATCTTAATATTAATTCTCCCTCCTATAAGCCCCATAAATTATTAATCCCACTTGTAGAACTATAGTATGGCCTCACAAAAACCCCGCATTATAGGAATATCAGGCTGCTTTCCGTTTAGGATATTCAGGCAAGTCTTTATTACTGCAAGGCATCCTTCACGTAAATACTAGCTATCTTAGTGGGTATGGCGGTTAAACTTGAAGTGTGAATACTCGCTCACCCGTATAAAACTATCTAGACCACTTCCCGTTTCTAGGTTTACTCTAAAAGACCAAAGGCGTTAATGGAGTCTATATAGAAACTTGATGTTATCTACTATGTTTACCCTGCGATTCGGCAGGTAAAGGGGTGGCTGACCGGGGTCTTGACGGCTCATATCTATATTCTCTTAGATATCTTCCCCTCTACTAGGCCAAATAGCGGCAAGTTCTCTAACAAATTCGATGATGCCGGCTGCCACTGGGCCGTGTGTAGAGACTTGGTCAGGGCTGATGTTAGGAACTCTAAAGCGACGGATGCTCGAATCTCTCTTGCTACTAAATTGTATCTATGTGATCTGAAGAGATATGAAGACCAGGAATTGGCAAGAAATTTGCCCTGAGGCTAAGGTAACAGTGTATTTATTCATCTATCTTGTGTAGTGGGTGGGAAGGGGACACGATATCTTGAACTCCTAAGACATTGTAAACTGTAATAGTGGAATGGCTCGAGTAATTTAGTTTCGTGCTATTGATAACACATCGTTTTCTTGAAAAGTAGAACCATAATAAAATCGAAGGTCTCCATCTCCAGTATATCAAGCTATAGGTATGCCTTCCCAATTCGAGCCTGGTAGTATTCAATTGCTGACATTTCTTCAAATGTCGTGACATCGGAGCTGGTGAGGAACTGCGGTAAAGGCCCCACAGGCGCCTGATTATCAGCCTTGACGAAGAATGGAATCGAGTATCTCTCGGGTACCACTCGGTCTGAAGTAGTTACACTGTCGGTAGTATTTGGTGGTGGTGCAGCAACGCGATGTACTCCAGCGGCAATCTACTCACGCGAGACATCAGAACATGATAACCTACCAGTGATATTTGACAAAAGTAGTGTGAGATTCAATACATACCTTCCCATTTATCCATCGCTCCGAAGTCTCGCTGCTGCTTACAATGAGCTCGCTGCGGCGCCCGGGCGAAACACGGTGAAACTGGCCTCGGTGAGCCCTGTCCTCAATCTCTAATCCACCTATGCTGTCCTGAAATAAGCAGGTCATGACTCCCAAGTCTGTGTGGGTCCACGCTCTGTTAATAGGCGATAAATCTGTCTGAACAAGAGCTGGGTAGTAGTTGAGACGCAACTCTCTAGCTTTCTCTCTGCACTTGTTCGTGAAAAATCCCGCTGGCAGACTGAATGGTACCTCAAGTGCATTTAATAACAGCAGGGCTACCTCGTGGCATCTCGTAAAAGAACCCTCCAAGAAGAATTTGAACTTAGGTATATTCGACTCGCTCAGCCACTTGTTTGGATGGAGTGAGTATTTTGGCGAACCTATGTCGAGATGTTCCTTTGCTATTTAGACAGAGCTTGAAGTTAATGATACTTAGGATTGAACTCGTACATTTGAGCCTGTCCTACTTATATCTTCTGCCTCTCCATCCTTTCACGCAAAGCATCAAAGGCCTTAGCTGTACGCTCTAGACCGACATAGCTTCAACCTCGTTGATGCCTTGGTCCGGGAGTGTGCGCAATTTGGTTTTTGAGGTCTACAGGTAATTTGAAGAAATCGCTGGACTGCCACAAATGTTAGATAAACGTGTATGTTACACTAGTTTATTCCAAGCTTACTTTATCGAATAGCTGGTTAACTGAAGATTCACCAATGCCGTGATTAATAATTTTGACGAATCCATGCTGTACCGGTGAATCACGTAACTGATCTGCAAATTCTAGTCGCGTCCCGTCTTGCAGGAAGTGAGACAGATCGAGTGTAGGAAGTTCAAATCGTCCCAGAGTCCATTTTCTTATAATGGTTCTTAGGGTAACTGCATTAATATCTTGAGATTTTAAGGTAAGGTGGGAAGCGATTCATAAGGATGGAAAATGCTAATAAAATTTACATTTATTTAATGTAAAAGGAATCATGTCTGCGTATTTAATATTCGTTGGCTTGGTAGGCTCTAATACTCAGTGCCCATCTTATCTCTTTATTTGGCTCTGGAGCCCAGCTTCACAGCATTCTGGCACTCCCATATCAAAGAGACTATATTTCATTCATGTCAAGTCCCGAAGCATACAGGCTTATTATAAAAGTTAGATTTCCTCAGTGATAAACTAGACCATTCTAGGTTTATACAATGCTTGCACAAGCCGTTAAGCCACAGGGCAAAAGATCGGGCCATAACTGCTATCGTAGCAATTACCGTGGTGCTTACAGCTGCCTATAGAAGCCTTATAGCACTGTTACGGACACGAATCGTAACACATAGAGGTACAGGACGATCAGATCAAATCAAATCAAATAATATTAATTGCTATCACAATGAAAAATAAAACCTCCGCCGCGTCCTGACTCGTCAACTAATTCGGCACGCACACTCTCCAACTCCTTACGCATTGCTTTGGGGCTAGCATTCTCCAGAAGGCACTCAAAGTCGAGTAGTTTTACGCCCTCTTCCGTGACGAGAAAGTTATATCGGTTCACATCCCTATGTGTAAGTCCCAATTCGTGGAGTTTCCCCAGAGCTGTTTCGCAGATGCTCAGATCCTGGAAGGAGGCAGAGCGTCCCTCTATTTTCTCTATGAGAAAACCCATGATGCGCCCATTCTCGTGGATATGGCCGAGGAAGCGCGGGGCCAGCCCGGAACCCTCAAGCAACCGATATGCTCTTGTTTCCTGTTCAATACGAGGCAGCTCCCATTCGAAACGTGCTATCTTGGCGATTATGGTGGCTGATGGTAGTGTGACTGGAAGAACCGAATGTGAGACGGCTTCGAAAGCCATTGCTGTGAGCTGTTTGGTCTTCTCCAACTCGAGGCAATCAACCTGAGTATGATGCCATCGACACCTGACGCCGGCTAGTGTTCGGTTCGAGATGGAAGTTTTCAAGTCGCCGCTGGCTTCGTCTCTCGAGATGTGGGCTACGGTCCATTCCTCCTCATAAGGAAGAGGGGGTAGGGACTGAATAGGGAAAGAAAGCGTATCTCTGTTAAAGGTTTTAGGGGAGATGGTGAGATATTTGACTTGGTTTCCGATTCGCAGTCGGTATTCGCTTTCAAAGGAATCTTCGTCGTCCACTTCCATGGACAGGATGACCGGCTGCATTAGCAGCGGGCTTGCAGTTCTATCGTCAGACGTTTCTGCCATCGGATCACCCACTATAGGACCGTCAGCTAGATGTGTTTGAAGAAAAATAGAATTCCCACATTCATGCTTCGGGATTCACTTTAACGTCGCTATGCCTCCTTCCTCTCTGCTATTTTAAGAAGAATGACTGTCATCAATGACAAGGGCAATTTCATGCTTAAGGGTTCAACGTTCTTGGAATTGAATACCGATCGGGGCTTCTTGGCAACCAAATTGGCTCAGTAAACAGCGATTAAACAGACCAATGAAAGCCTTCTATGAACTCTATCTAGCCGCAATTTATCGCCGGCCTAGTCCCTGCGCAACAGTGAAGATTCATATAAGAGGAGGGTCTTTCGATTGAGCAGATTCAACGCTGTGCCAATACAAGGGGAATCTTCGGGTGCCTGATGACCCAAGGAAGTGGGGAGGGCAGTGGCACCAGCACAGATTTCATGCGCGCAGATGCAGGTATGAGCGATAATTCGTGAAATGAAAGGACCAAATTGGCAGTGGTCGCCGATGAAAGCGGCGAGGGAGTTAAGAATGCAAGAAGGGTTGGTCGTGATCAGGAGTCAGAATGGACGTTACTCATGCTCGGGCGTAACGCGATTCGACCACAAAGACGCTAGGTTGTGTGGAAATACGTCACGGAACTAGTGTCTGTCCCGGTACCTTAAAAGACTCCGATATCGGCCGGCCGATCAATATTCCGGCGGGGTGGCCGCATTCGCGACTCATTCTCGGCTGCTAGTCAATTCCCCCAGCGAGAACGAGGGGCTTCCAAGAATTTTCCCAAACATCAACAAAAAAACCACAATGGCCACCGATTCGACGCATACGCAATCGCAAGTCTACCTCTCTACAAGAGGTGGTGACTACGGTGTACGGCACATCTATCTCCAAACCTCGATTGACACCCAGCTAATACCTAAAAGCTCACCTTCGAGAATGTTGTCCTAAAGGGTTTGGCCGCCGATGGCGGTCTTTTCCTCCCTCACGAGATTCCCGCTGCGACAGAATGGGTGCGTACGAACGAACCAATGCCGAATTTCTACACTTTTCCCGTCCACAATTGGCGCGCGATAGTTGTACATACTAGCGACTAACAAGAACATCAGCAAAGTTGGAAGGATCTCTCGTACCAGGAACTGGCCTTCCAGATCTTCAGCCTATACATCTCCCGCAGCGAAATTCCCGCCGAAGACCTACAAGGCATCATTAACCGAAGTTACTCAACATTTCGCGCCGAGGAAGTTACACCTCTTGTCGACTTGAAGGATAACCTACGCCTCCTCGAGCTGTTCCACGGCCCTAGTTATTCCTTCAAGGATTGCGCTCTGCAGTTTCTCGGAAACTTATTCGAGTACCTCCTTGCGCGAAAAAACGAGGGCAAGGAGGGTAAAGACCGACATCACTTGACTGTTGTTGGTGCGACAAGTGGTGATGTGAGTCACTTATGGCCTGATGTTGCGGATATATCCTAACATATGCGTAGACTGGATCCGCCGCTATCCACGGTCTTCGAGGCAAGAAGGACGTGTCAGTTACCATTCTGCACCCCAAGGGCCGTGTCAGCCCTATCCAGGAGCTGCAAATGACAACATGCACCGACGCCAACGTCCATAACCTTGCCGTCACCGGTACCTTTGACGATTGCCAAGTAGGTTCATCGTCTTGTGCGAGATAGCAGGCACTAACAAAATAACAGGACATCGTCAAGGCCCTCTTTGGCGACCCTGAGACCAACGCCTCTTTGAAGCTCGGTGCCGTCAACTCCATCAACTTCTCCCGAATTCTCGCCCAGATCGTCTACTACTTCTACTCATACTTCTCCCTGGCCAGGAAGGACCCCAACTTCAAGGTTGGCGACAAGGTCCGCTTTGTTGTCCCCACTGGAAACTTTGGAGACATCCTCGCTGGATACTTTGCGACTCGCATGGGTCTCCCCGTCGACAAGCTTGTTATCGCGACTAACGAGAACGATATCCTTGACCGATTTTGGAAGACCGGAAAATACGAGAAGCAGCCCGCTAAGGGCCCCGAGGCCGAGGGTGGTCTTGAGGTTGACGGAGTTAAGGCTCATGCGGAGGGTGTCAAGGAGACTCTCAGCCCTGCTATGGACATTCTGGTGTCTAGCAACTTTGAGCGTCTTCTCTGGTTCCTGGCTTACGAGTTCGCTGCTAGCGTCGGAATGGATGTTGAGTTCAATAGAAAACAAGCCGGCCAAGAAGTCGCCACTTGGCTCAAGGATCTCAAGGTCAAGGGAGGTTTCGGCCCTGTCTACGTGGATGTCCTCAACAGCGCCCGCAAGACCTTCGAGAGCGAGCGTGTCAGCGACCCTGAAACCCTCGAGACCATCAAGAGCATCTATGAGCAGGTCGGATACGTTCTTGACCCTCACTCCTCCATCGGTGTCACCGCCGCTCTCCGATCCGCTCAACGCGCCGAGGCTAACATCCCCCACATCTCCCTCTCCACAGCTCACCCTGCCAAGTTCGCTGGTGCCGTTGAGCTTGCCCTCAAGGATGAGAAGGACTTCAACTTCCAGGAGAAGGTTCTTCCCGAAGAGTTCATCGGTCTTGAGAAGCTGCCCAAGCGTGTCTCTGATGTCTCAAACGACTGGAAGGCCGTGAGAGAGCAGGTCAAGGCGCAGGTTGAGAAGGAGCTTAACGGAGAGCGTTAAAATTCAGAATAAACTAAAAAGGTGTTGTTCTTGGGATTTTGGGGCATATTGTTTAGAGGTTGGTAGCATGTTAATAAGAGACAAACTAGACGCATTACTTGAAGGATAATCATGTAAATCGCTTCTTATACAGCGAGTCCTACCAAGCTTCTAATGAGCAAGCAGTAAGTTTCAGTTCTAATGTCGGTTTTCTACGGATACCTCGGCAGGGATCTAACAGCACGTGTTCAAAACTCGCATTATGTCTCGTGTGAGTCAACAGCCAGCGGATTCAGCTGCCAAGACCACCCCCTGCTTTCAGCTCTCGTCAATAGTGGATAAAACGTCCACTCCTAAATTGAACTTCAACCTTCAGGCTATCAATTCATTTCAAGCCTTTCATAGAACCTGCCCACGATGAGATCTTATCTGGTTATTTCGAGCTTCATTGCCAGCGCCGTCAGCCTGTCTACAGCTTCGCAAACTGAAAATGGTTACCTAGCAACCGTTTCACTCGCACCGACGGCAACAGGAGCTGCTGCCCTCGACCTGGAAGACAAGCGCGCAGAATGCTTCCAGGCATGCTATGAGACATACGGGAACTACAAGAGCTGTACTCGTGGAAAGGATAAGGTTGCTGAGTGCTGGTGCAATGATTCTGTTGACTGGGTAGAGAGGGAGGAAGATTGTGTGTGGAGTATTTGCGGTGTTTCTGCGTACAACGGTGAGTGATTATTATAGAGAGGTGGAAATGATGCTGATCTTGATTAGTGTACGGTGATGTTCTGAAACGAGCCTGTGAGACTGTAACGGCTTCATCTGGTATTACGGGTCAAATGACACTGACAGTAAGTTTATACCTCATATCATCTTCCCAGTCAAGAGTCTAACAGCATAGTCGGAGGAGACTTCCCAGAAGCAAACATCAAGCGAGACTTCAACCCAAGCTGAGGATACCCAAACTTCAACGTCAAAAGTTGAAGCTACGAGCACTAGAGGTGATGAAACAGCGACTGCAACCGATCAGCCGAACAGTGGTTGGAAGATGAGCTCACTTACCAAAAGTACAGCTTTCCTTGCTGGGATATTCCTTTTCGTACATATGGCTGTTTGATAGCATGGTAGAAGGTAGAATATTATACTGGCCAGAGACGGTCGTATCATTCCGCCTACATGAGCGGGAAAGATTTCCAATGTCTCAGTGAGCTATCATGTGATTTATAATCTATTTGCACCACTCCTATACAGACCCATCGATTATCAAATATTGCTTTCAATAGACATCAAATATTGAATATTAAAGCAGCCATAGAAGGTACTAGTTATAAGCAAGAGTTCAAATGTAGTCTACAAGAATCCAAATCCCATATCATCATGATATAGTTCTATATACACGCTGATGATACATTCCTGGTCATGTAGATTCAACAGCGTCGCTCACAATTCTGTTTGCAGAATCCAGGCTTACAGTCGAACAGATCGCCATCAAATAAGAGCATAAGAGGAGATGATTGCTTCTTGACAGGTGTTCCTGACACATGTTGGTTACACTTATACACGATGTCTTCAGAACGTTAAACCTTTGGACTCTCACTCGGCCACCCTGAAATCTCCTCCCCATATTCAATCCTTGTCTCCAAACTGTCCAGGATGCACCCTCGACACCATCCGTCTCGTAGCCAACTGATCACAAAACTCCACCACTTTCACGACCTTCGATCCGTCATGGTTAAAGTCCAACGCCCAAGCATGTTCCATGATCAACTCCTCCCCATCCTTAAACACCATGTTGGACACAGTCATAGCCGCCGATCTGCGAGCATCCATATCGATAGTCAGATTGAAGACCTCGCACGTCTTTATCGCTCCGTGCTCGAGATTAGCCGCAATACCAGCTTTGTACGCCTCATTGTCGTGAGACCAGTCAGGAGGAACACCGAACCAGTCGCATAGGGAGATGGGGCGGTAGAAGCGTTTGCAGTCCGGGTCGACGTCGCGGTTGATGATAGCTGGGTCGTTGCCTTCTCCGGATTCGACGTAGGAGGCGAAGAATTGCCTTGTGGTAGTTTCTATGGCCGCTCTAAGATCTTTTGTAGTGGCCATATTCGATTTGTGTTGTCAATGTTTGGTGAAAGTCTTGGTAGAAGGTGGCGTATGAATCCCCAAAGCTTAAGTCAACTCAAAGGTCACTTTAGGACTTTATAGGTGCATATCCTCAAGTCAAGTCCGGGTCAGCTTACGAAATAGGCTGATGGGCAGACTCGTGGATGAGGTATATCAGCCATAAGCTTAGCAAGACGTGTGCCATACAAGAGTAAATCTGCTGGCCCAAACCAAGCCTCGGCTACTCGCTCTAACTCGTGTCTCGCATAATCGATTGTCGGGGACCAGGCAACAAGGACTGGGTCTCACATTAGGATGGGGAAGAACGTTTGCACCAAGTTATACAAGCTTGGTCAACGAATAGAACAATTCTTCACTCATCGGATCCAATCAGGACGAACATGTTAATCTTGAAAATAGCCGCGATAGGAACTTTTACGCAATAGTAGTACGATGTGATAAATAACTTGAATATATTGCTTTAACTCCGTTTCGTTATCATGTTTCCTGCTCATCAAGTGACTGTAACCTAGGTTGCAACTCTTCAAAATTTGACTTGCCCTCCTCATCCGGATACGCCTGGAACACCATCCTCCTCATAATCCGTCGCGGTGCCCTGCGGCCAGTAAACAACTCAAATTGAGCAAAACCTTGCTCTGGCAGCATGTCAAGACCATCCATACTGACCCATCCGCGATGTGCCTCCCTTCGGAATTGGGCCAGGAATGGTGTGTCCAAGGTTTTGTAGCCAAGGTCAATTGCGACGCCACCCGTGCGGCTTCCCAGCCATTCGTTGGGGAGAGTGAGTTCAGGAGCAGGTACATTGCCAATGCGATGGGTTGGGATACACGAAACAATAACTGTCGGCAAGCGGAACTCTGCAGGCCATGCGTCCTCTATTGACTCAATGACATGGAAGCGGGAGTGTTCGCTACCCGCACTCAGAACACCGAGGTCCTTCCTCTCCAGGACATGTGTGAAATGAGAGGCCATCTTTTCAGCGTTTTTGGATGTGCGATTAAATATGACGATGTTCTTTATGCCGACCTGAAGCATCGCATACACTGTGGCTCTGGCCATACCTCCAGCTCCAATGACGAGACCGCAACTGCTAGATATGACGGCATTGGCTGGAGATAGTCCACGTCGAATGCATGAGCGAATGCCAATCCAGTCAGTATTTTCGCCATACAGAGCTTTGATCGGCCCCGATCGATTGACACTGTCAAAAAAGGAAGCGCCCGTGGGAATTGTACCGTCGTCGTTTAAGGAGCGGATGGGAATAAGAGTATTCACAGCGCCAATGGCCCTGGCATGATTACTTAACGAGTGGGTTAAAGTAATGATCTCAACTTTGAAGGGGAGGCCAACAGAGGCACCACCGAAGTCCGAATCCTCAATTAAATGCTTGATCCCTCGGAGGGACGCGCAAGATACCGGCTCGTAGGTGTGTGGGAGCCCGCATGCCTTCAATGCTGCTGTGTGCATAGCCGGCGACAAGCTGTAGCTCACGTTGGCTCCAAAGACATAGAGTTTCATCTGGTCATATAAGAAAGACGAGAACAAAGCCGTAGTGGCGCTAACTGTTGTGATGGACGGAGTTATTGGTGGCTTGTGGTTTACCCGTTCCAGCGACTCCGGTCGGACCACCGTGAGGATGCGATTGAATGCTTGGGAATTACGACCCAGTGGCCCAGAGCTATAGGATATTAGAGGGATCTTGGGTCCTGATAAAGCGGCCACTGCCGTCTTTAGGTGATGAACACGGAAATTGTCTTCGGTCGATGTGGCGGGTCGAATTAATCTTGCGATATGACAACCTAGACTATTTGCCTTTTTGTACCATGACACCCATATTGGAGAATCCCATGATGGCGGATCCGTAATAATAAAACAGTTTCCAATTATCTTTGTTCTTTTTCGGATCGAAAGTATGCGTGAGATGTGTACATCTTCGAGTCGAAGGTCCACCGTCATCATTTCTGGCGCGAGTCGTACGGTGTGGTGTAGGAGGTCGAGATAGATGCGCAACACTTCGTCGGTGGCTGTATGAGGGAGAAAGAGGTGAAGTATTATGGGGAGTATTGTGCTTCTTCTAACAATACCGACACCCTTGGTGATATCGGCAAGGAGCTTTGCGCTAACCTCAGATGTCAATGTACCTTGTTCAGCGTTGTCGGCGAGGTCATGAACAACAATTTGTACCACATCTGCTCCGGTAACATGCTCCTCAACGTCCACAGTATCGCTCAGGACATCTGTTAGAGGTATTGATGTGGCATAGGTGAATTGGCGTTCCTCGGCAGGAATATTTGAAAGCGGGAATGCCGAATCCATGAACGGTATTGTACCCGCTGGGTAGACGAGTGATAGGAACTTCAGGAAGTGTCGCTCAACATGTTTTAATGTCAGATATGGAGCGGGCGACCGTTGTATCAATGATGTCCGAGCAAGCGACGATTTCATGGCCTTTTCAGTGACGTTAAAGAACTCGAAGTTGGTGCAAGATTTGAAGATGGTGTTGCTGACATTGAGAAGATTCCGGATCTTGACGTCGTCGCGGAGCTTAAGGTGGTTCTGGATGGCATCGGCATCACGTACAATGTGAATTACAGGATTCTTGGCAGCGAATTCGCGTAGGAGGCTTTGAACACGACTCTCCATCCACGAGCAGACAATGATAGCCCCAGTAGGATGTCGCTGCAGGACGGTTTGCAAAACCTTGGCTTGCTGCCTGTAGCACTCAGAAGAGCCATGCTCGGACTTATAGGCGGAACTCGAAAGACCCATGGACCTTTGGAAAGCTGGCTCAAGGTCAATGACCTTACGCTCCATGGCCGAAGACGCCATGACAGCTAAAGTCGACTTTCCGGCACCGCGCATGCCAACGAGGACCATGGATGCATCTGGTCTGAAGTCTGGAACCTCTCCAGTCAAGGGTGGAAACGTTGGAGACGGAGTGCGAGTAAGACCATCGTCATGGTCTGTGTTAGAAGGAGCTACAGATTGAGAACCGGCTCGGGAGTTGATTTGAGAGTTGGGATGAGAGTGGGATTGCGGTTGAGATTGAGATTGGAGTGATTCGCCAAGTCTAAAAGACTGTGTCTGTGGTGTCGAAGAATCGAGGTTTTCGCGGGGAATTCCAGGACTGTAATGGATGTTTCTCGGACGGCCATGACCGTTTGGCCGCAACAATGCATCTTCGTGGCCAAGCATGGCCCCAAGGGACCTCTTGACGCCTGCCATTTCGTGTTGCATGTGGTTGGGTTCTGTTGACCAGCGCAGTGTTAAGAAGGAGCCATAATAACTCTGCTGTTCGCGGTGTGTAGTTTGCAGTATCTAGAAGAAGCTTGAGCTCGAGAGAATGCCAATGGCAAGTGGGCTGTTCGAAGCGTACAGTCCGATTGTCAAAGTGGGTGATGGCTGATGGAGCTGGAGATCGGCAAATCCCACCAGATAATCTGGGGCAAGAGCGGCTTGGTTTGCTGGGAAAGTGTTTATCCGCCCCACGCCGAGGTCATGACCAATCACGCGCCTGCCATTTGGCGCTTGCATTTGGAGGCTGGAACCTTCAAACACGAGCTCGGCTTTCTCTAACTCAGCTAAGCAAATCATCAGAATTATTCCAGAGCCCCAGATTCTCCCCGCATCGCATTTTATTTCATCGCATCGCATTGCCCTGTACAGTACCGCGTTGCTCACGGCTATGAAGATCTGCATGGCAATGGCACAGGTATCGCGTATCTGAGCTGACCTTTATCGACATGGGAGTACCAGCATCAGTGGCATCGTCATACTAGCAAGCATTTATTCTATTCTCATACTGGGCCTCTCCTCCCCCTCTTTCTTCATATTCCGTCATGCCTACTGGCCTCACGGCGCAGGTAGCTTCATCGGTATTCGGCCCATCATATCCAAGCAATGCCTCCTAGAAAACGCGAAAACGATGTAGACACCAATAGCGCTGCCGCAACAACAGCTCCTGCCAAGCGTCAACGAGTCTCCCTCGCATGTGATTCCTGTCGCACGGCCAGAGAGAAATGCGATGGCGCCCGTCCTCACTGTGGAACATGCTCTGCGCAAAACAGGTCATGCTCTTATACCCCTGCGTCTCGCAAGAGAGGTGTGCAGACGGGTTACCTGCGAACAATTGAGCTGTCGCTTGCCTGGCTTTTCGACCAGGTCCCCGGCTGCGAGGGAGCTCTGCATCATCTACTTACTCAAAATGATGGAGCAGATGGCACCCGTATTCTCGCAACAAAGGACAAAGCAGGCCATCGCCTTTATCGACGGTGGAGTAAAAGTCGAGTTCATAAAGATATTGGCAGACTGCTGTCCGATGAGAAGACGGCACAGAACGATACGTCTGCGGAAGACTCTGGGACAGAAGACAGCAGTCCTGTTGGTCCCAACTTACTCGACGGCAACCCATCCCCTGGACTATCAATCCAAGGTGTCAATCCATCACAGACGAACGCAACGACCGCTTCTTATAGCTTTAACGACACGGACAGATCACAAATACCTACCAAGCTGACATTACCTCCCCACTGGAGACGACTTGTCGATATCTACACCTCATACACCCATAGCTGGTTTCCAATTCTCGATCCCAGGATCATCACCAGCACAGCCTTGTCGTATCCTCCGGAGGGTCTCGTCATCTCAGCAAACTCTTCTCCAGCTCTACATGCTCAGCTTTGGGCTGTGTTTGCTGTGTCTTCTTTCCAAGATGCGGCCTCTTCAGCGCCATCACGGCACAATGGATATTCATCTGACCAAATTTACTCAATCGCTCGACAACTAATTCCCTCTGACGACGAATCTCTCGAATTGGCTCACATCATTTCAATTCTACTGCAATCCCTGGTCCTACTGGGCCAGAAGAAGACCATGTCAGCGTGGATATTGATAGGTCGGGCCTCACGTCTTGCCCTCCATAACTGGGCAACAACAGCGTCCCATATGTCCCCAATCAAACAGGGCAGCGAGTCTTCGCTAAATCATGATGAAGTTAGGGTTCTTACGGCGAGCTTCATTCTGGATTCACTGGCTTCTCTTTGTCTCGGCCAATCGCAAGTCACTTCGGGCGCTCGGCATAGCTTGCACTCCGTGACAATAGGAGAGATGTTCGACATGAATGAGACTTGGACTTCCGTTTCGGGTTTCGGCAAGGTGTCCGATGAAGAAGAATCAACGCCAGATTGTGCATCGGCACTGCCAACGTTTCAGCAAATTTTTGCTTTCTGTAAACTTTGGGGAGCCAGCATGGATGCAAAGTTGTATGATGGTCCTAATCCTCGAAGAATTACTCCTGAGGACCTTGTTAGAAGTCTGGATGGTCGATTTTCGTTCTGCAATTCCCTTATCTTTGGTGGCTCAACGCCTAGAGTTCCATCGGCATATCTGCTCCAAGGCATGTTCTTGGCTATCACGCTGGACTTGGTGCCCGGCCATCGCCCATCTCTCGTCTCTAATTTCATAGAGGTTATAGATTCTTGTCTGGAAAACTTTGGGCTGGGTGGCACACCTCCGATCATAACAATCTTGATGCAAATAGTGCAACAACATGGCCATGTGAGCCGAATGCAAGAACACGACCAGACCAAGTGGAACACGACTATGGAGACGCTCACAGATATCTGGAAACCCAAAGCCCAAGGGCGAGATGCACCTAAAAACAATCAGAGCACACCGAGCTCAGTGGACCCCACATGCCGCTCAATAATCAGCCCGTCATTCATGGATGAGTTATCAACCGCCTCTCATCCCTCCCATCACACTGGCCATCCTACACCTATCATATCCGGGGAACTGGAACATGAGCTTGGGCGGATGCAACAGCGACAGAAAGAGCAGCAAGCATTATCATACGAACGACAACGGTATCAGGCTGACGAACGTAGCCCAGCCACCACACAATCTATATACACACTCACACCTAACCTTACATTTCATACCCTTCATACTCCTTCCCTCGACGGCCAGATAGGGTCGATATCTCAGAACGCAAGTATGCCAAGCCAGTTGCTGGATTACGACGCTATTCTGGATGAACTTGGTTCCATAGACTGTGCGGACGGAATTGGGGTAGACCCACAGTTTATGACCAACTTGGGCTTCGCACCAGGATGCGATCTGGGCGAGATGTTTCAAGGCGACTTTGGGTCATGATTTAATGCCATTTAATTAATTCATTTTACAAGGCTGCATGTTAAGCCATCAATATTATCCCTTTTCCTGGTGTCTAGGCGCGGCACGACGACATCATGATGCATTCAAGCCAAGACACCTGAGTGATTTATTGCCGATTACAGCGGTAGCATTCATGTTGTCAAAGAATAATGTTCGCCTCATTAGTTGGTGTCCCGACTAATAAATATTCGATAGTGTCCAATGAACTTCACGACTAGGGGAGACACGCCGATGTCGCGGTGTGACTGGGAAGCACATGGATAAACGATGAAGGTCGAGATTTCATCCCCGTTAGCTGACGAAACAAGGTTAGATCCGTGGCCACATGGGTGGTAATGATGCGGAGACCCCAGAGCAACCGAGACATGGTGTGTGGCCTTGGATAAGTGTTTATCCTACTTATGTCCTTTCGGCAACACATCACTCTCGCCCAAGCACTGAAATGATGACAATCTCAATCTCATGCTTCGACGGAAGCATCTTCTTCCCCCACAGATCCAACCCCGCAAACCCCGGACTGGTTCTCCATCTTTGGAGCAACAATTCGGTTGTTGGATTCAGTTGGCCCTTGCTGGTCCAGTTTGACACTAACGTTTTTGGAGAGACAGACTAGGGGCATATGGATCAAGTTACGCCGAATATAAATCTTTGCCCCCCGCTGGCCTTGGGTTCACTTCTGTTACTCCAGTTCACCCACTCCCTTCCTTTCAACCTTATCTTACCAAAAGCTGCACTATCATCAAAGCAGTCAAGTCAAGGTTGAGTCTTGGATAACCGCAACCATGGGCCTCTTGACTCTAAATGAGGATCGGCCTACGCCTAAGGCCGTCTACAACTGGCGCGTCTACACATGCGCCGCCATTGCATCAATGGCTGCGTGTACCATCGGATACGATTCTGCATTTATCGGCACGACCCTAGCGCTGCCCTCTTTCGTCAATGAGTTCAACTTTGCGAGCTATGACCCCGATGCTTTGGCCCTGACCAAGCAGAATATCGTCTCCGTTTACCAGGCTGGTGCCTTCTTTGGCTCTCTGTTCGCCTATGTCAGCAGTTACTTCATCGGCCGTCGATACTCACTCATCCTCTTTTCTCTGGTCTTCATGGTTGGCGCTAGTATGATGCTTGGTGCCAATGGTGACCGCGGTCTCGGTCTTATTATCGGCGGTCGCGTGCTGGCTGGTCTCGGTGTCGGTGGCTGCTCCAACATGACACCAATTTACATCTCTGAGCTTTCGCCTCCTGCTATTCGAGGTCGCCTTGTCGGTCTTTACGAGCTTGGTTGGCAAGCTGGTGGTCTTGTTGGTTTCTGGATCAACTACGGAATCAACCAGCACATGCCCTACGCGCCCGGCCAAAACGAGAATGCCTGGCTTATTCCTTTCGCTGTTCAGCTTATCCCTGCTGGTCTCCTTCTCGTTGGTGCTATCTTTATCCCAGAGTCACCTCGATGGTTGTTCTCCAAGGGCAAGCGCGACAAGGCTATTCAGAACCTTTGCTGGATGCGAAACCTCGACCGAAATGATATGTACATCGTGGAGGAGATCAACTTTATCGACACCGAGATCGATCGTTACCACAGCGCTGTTGGTGCCGGCTTCTGGAAGCCTTTTGCCGCTCTCAAGAACCGTAAGGTTCAGTGGCGTTTCCTCCTTGGTGGTCTTCTCTTCGTATTCCAGAACGGTAAGCATTCACACTTCTTGTAAACTTTCAATGACTAACGAATTCTCATAGGCTCTGGTATCAACGCCATCAACTACTACAGCCCCACCGTCTTCCGAAGCATCGGCATCACCGGTACCAACACTAGCTTCCTTACCACCGGCATCTTTGGTGTTGTCAAAACTACCCTTACCTTTGTGTGGCTAATGGTTCTCATTGACCACATGGGTCGTCGAAATCTTCTCATGATTGGTGCTGCTGGTGGCGCTTTCTGCATGTACTTTATCGGTGCTTACATTAAGATCGCGAACACCGAGGCCAAGCTTGCAAGTGGTGCGGACGTTTCTCTGTCCTCCGGTGGTATCGCTGCCGTCTTCTTCTTTTACCTCTACACCGCTTTCTACACACCCTCATGGAACGGTACTCCCTGGGTTCTCAACTCTGAGATGTTCGACCAGAACACTCGATCTCTTGGCCAGGCTAACGCCGCCGCCAACAACTGGTTCTGGAACTTCATCGTCGCCCGCTTTACCGAGCAGATGTTCCGCGCCTGGGGCTTTGGCGTGTACCTCTTCTTCGCCTCTCTTATGGTCATCTCTATCTTCTTCGTTTTCTTCTGTATCCCTGAGACCAAGGGTGTTCCCCTCGAGGCCATGGACAAGCTCTTCGAGACCAAGCCTATCTGGAAGGCTAACAAGATCGTCATGGAGGATCTGAGACTTCAGGATGAGGAGTTCCGACACAACGCTGAAGGTGTTGATTTGCGGGAGGAGAAGGCTAATGCTGAGCAGATTGAGTCTAAGGCTTAAATAATGGTCTATTAGCGGCGGTTTCTAAATAGAGCCCAATTTGAATACATGTCTTGTTGAATGTTACTTGCATTCTTTTGTTTATCTGTGAAAGGTTACCACGCACGTAAACCACATGAGAACATTGATCGTTGTGTTTCTTGATTTAGTTGAAATTGGAAGGTTAATGACCTCATGTATACCGAAATGCTCTTACCCGCATACAGGCGTGTCTTTGTTCTCATTTCAAACTCAATACGACTTCTCTTCCTTTTACCTCTGCATTCTGCTCTATCCAGTAGCTTAGCCTCGGTATACTAAAGGTTATTTTATCCCCAACAACATATATACGTATACTTAGAGTAACAGCGAAGGTTTTCTTTGCTTATAGTTAATACTCTAGGGTATAAATCTAAACTTCATCGAGAGATTAAATAAGGCTGGTTAAATAATTCTGTTCTCTTTCTTTTAATATCTAGTTTCTCTTAACTCCTACGCTATAGAATCTAATACAATAGGCTCCTAAAGTAGTCTTCTAATTCCCAGTTAACAATAATATCATTTGAAAGCTTAAATAAATACAAGTCGAGAGTTTTCTCTATTAATTCTATACAATTTACTATAGAATATGTAAGTGCGAATGTAGAAAGATTTCAAGAATGAGTAATATCCTCCTTTAGTTATTGGGATTGACAATGGGTGTTTCAGCTGTAGGCAGGTTCGTCATTCGGTTCGGTGTGGAGAGACTATAACACAAAAATAATTAAATAACATTGTATCTCGGTGACACAAAACAGGCTTGCCCAGATACAAGAACACAGTTCCCTTATACGCATTGGGGCATTATCTATAATATAATATGTTGCTACAGTTTCGTGCAAAGGTTCTATAAGACAACTTGGAGTATACATAATAATAAGGATATATAAAACATATAGAACTTAAAAGACTTTTTATATTCTCAGTACATGATTATATAAGCTTATATAAATATCACAGAGTTCATCAGAATTTCTATATGACTATATCAAGTTCTAAAGGGAGAAAATCATCGGAGCTTTTGCGCGACCACTGTAGGTTTGATGGACGATAGAGAAACAGATCTTTGGGGTCTACAAACATCATCACCCTCAGATCGTACTGTCATTTGTTCGACAAAAGTTTTAGCTTCGTCCAGTCGAAAATCAGACGGAAGGCAAAACCGTCATATCCTGACAATGCCTGGCTGGTCACTGTGGTCATTGACTATGATGCAAATGCTTATTTAACCGCAAACTTGTTATGGTATCCAACTTAAACGATAGTCCAAATTCTGTTAACAATACATATCCTTAAAGGAGCTCCCGTATTCCAACAAAGTAGTGGCTTAAACAACCTCACGGGTCTGTACATGCGACTGGTGTTCGTCCTCCTTTGCACCTCCAAAGTGGATCTGCTTCTCGACAGCAGCAACGGTCTTCTCCTTGAGACTCTCGTCCTCGAACACTGTGGCAATAGGTTAGCTTCTGTGGGGTTGAATACCAGGTGTTTGGAGAGGAACGTACTGAAAGCAAGTTCTTCGAGGGTGCGGCCGCTGGTCTCGGGGTAGAGGAGGTAGACGATGCAGAACTCGAAGAAGATCCATCCACAGTAGATGGCCAGGTATCGCCACTTGATGGCATTGAGAGCAATCGAGTTTACGTTTGTGGAGAAGAATCCTGCGAGCTTGCCGAAGATTTGCTGGACACCGATACCTCGGCTTCGCATTGAGTAGGGCCAAAGTTCGACGAGATAGGCTAGGGAAACAATGTTAGTTGCGTTCGTTTAGATGTATCGTTTGAGACTTACTGTATGTGAGAGCGTTGTTTCCGATGTTGTAGGTTGGTTGGTACGCGAAGTAGAAGAACAGAGCAGCAATACCAGCAGCGTTGTTCTTGGTACCCTTGGGAGCAGCCTGGATTCTCTCGAGCGAGACGGTGATACCAATGAAAGCGCACAGCATCAGAGTAGCGGAAAGCATGTACATGTGGCGACGCTTGAAGCGGGTTACGACAAGAGCAATGATTGTGGCAGTAATCAGACCCCAGCAGGCGTAGGCGAGGTTGATGCGGGTCTTGACTGATCGTTCGGTGTATCCCATCATCTCAAAGAGCACACCCGAGTAGTAGCTCAGAAGGGTGTTTCCGGAAAGCTGAGTGAAGAGACCGATGAAGACTGTGACCAGGAAACGACGACGCATACCAGCGGTGCGCAAGAGATCGAGCCAAGACTGCTTGGAGGCATCCATCTCGGCCTTGATAGTCTCTCGAATCTGGACGATTTCGGCTTGGACGAGCTGGGAGTTGGCGTCGCCCTCGGCGTGGTACTTGATGAGAACTGCTGCGGCTTCTTCGTTTCGGTCCTTGGAGACGAGGAAACGGGGAGACTCAGGGAGAAGGCTGGGTAACTATTAGCACAAATATCAAAATCTCACTAAGTGAAGAGACCTACAAAACAGTGGCAACCTGGAGCAGAGAGGGAATAATCTGCAACAGAGAAGGGAGTCGCCAGGACCAGTTGCTCTTGGTATCAGTGGTGCCGATGGCGATGGCAGAGGCCAGAATCTGACCGATGAAGTAGGAAGAGTTGAACAGCGAGGTCAGAACAGCTCGCTCCTTGGGGTATCCAAGCTCTCCGATGAGGGCAGAGCCAGAGATGATACAGAAGAGGATACCGGCTCCAAGAATCATACGGGCGACGATGTACATGCCAACTATAAGATTTGATCAGTAACTTCACTGGTGCAACATCGAATATCATAGAATTTCTTACCGTGCTGAGCAAAACCCTGAAGAATGGCACCGAAAATCATAATACCAGAACCGAGCATGATGGACCATCGTCGACCGAATCGCTGAGCAAACCAGGGCGCAATGGGGACCGCAAAGATAGAACCAAGCTGGTAAGAGGAGTTGACAAAGCCAAGCAGTCCAGGTTCGATAGCCCAATCACCCTTCTCATTCTCTCGACCGTTACCCAAGTCTAAATGATTTTGTCAGTTTCAAACTTCCAGTTTGTCCCAGGGGAATTGGCGGCTTTCGTACAGTGGTGGAAGTATGGAGAGAACTGCAGGGTGTTGATGAGCTGGGAATCGAAACCCGAGGTCATCTCGACGCCCATGCAGCAGAAGAACAGCCAGACGTACATGCGCCGCAGATTCGGCTTCTTGTACCATGGCGTCTTGTCCTCCTGGACGAGGCGAGTGACGATGGGGTCGGCGGCGCTGCCCACGTTGACCATCTTGACGAATTATCGACTTTCTCTTCTTTTTGGCTGGACTCTTTGCTTTCGAGCTGGATTATGCAAGGAGGGCGGGAAGCGGTTGGTTTGGCTGGGTCCGTTCCACCGGTAGTGCTGAGGAACCAACACTTGAATGTTTTCTGGGGATATTGTCGATCATATTATAATCGGCCGTTCCCCAGGATATCTCCTCCTCCCCCGCGTTGCGGTTAGATAAGGTGAGGCAACACTATAGACATTATGCAACCTAACGGTAGGGATATCCGAAATCTCCGCACAACAGGCTGAAGAGGTTGTCTGGGGAAACGTGGAGTCTCCGCGCAAAAAGCATGCCTCCATGTCCATGTTGCATCGCAATGTGGCATTACAGTCAGCGGCCGACACACCACAACTGGCCATTCGCTCGCATCAGATAGCAATGCCCACCCTGGCCTCTCGAGCCGAGGGAGAAAGAGAGAAAAGTGAAACTCGGTCCCCATTTCTGCGGTTAAACGGACCGGCTGATTCTATTGTCCAAGCCCACGGCAGACAGCTCTATTGGCCAGAGCTTATGCTTAAAGCGCTGATCATCCCGTGTTGGAACTTAGTCCTTGGGGGAAAACCAAGAAATATGCCAGATCCAAAACTGACACACACATGACTCTGCCGAAATTGCGGGGTTGGGTACCACTTTGGCGACGCGGAGCTGCTTCCATTTCCCGTGCTTACTCTCCAGTTGTTTTCCCATCAATTCAGTGCCTTTGATGACCAGGGACTATCGTGGAGAGACAAGGATGGTAGGTTGACACTCGACCTTTTTTCCTTGCTCTCCTATTTTCGAACTAGTGACTAACCTTATTATAGCTATTCTTTTGCTATGGCTTTACGGATATAGGCTTTGGAAATATGGTAGAATAACCGGTTGATGATATGATGTAGTCAGCCACTTACATCAGCCCATGTGTAACAGTGTTTCGTGCGAAGCTGTGCTGACGTTGAGCCAAAATGCTTGCAACAACGTGGCTCAATGGAAGAATTGAAGATGCAAAACCAGAATCTTTCTCGAAGCCAAGACTTACATAAGGCGTAGACAAGCAACATTAAGCTCGTCTTTCACTTTTTGGAGAAAGGGTCACATCCAACCCACCCCATCCGTTCCCCCCTGTCTTCAGCTTGTCAACCGTCCGTTCACCTGGGTACCGTACTGCACTAGATGGGATGAGCCGGGATTTCAGGCTAAACAGCCCGCAAGCCGGCTCTCAGCGGTGAGGGCAGGCTGGATTAGTATTTAATACCTTGGCACTCGCCTGAAGCCAAAGGGACCTTTTTACTGGGAGGGTCGACAGTGAACCCTCCCAATACCCCGAGAAAAGAAACGTGGGGGGTGTCTGTCATGCCATTAAACAGGCTTACCCATTTCCGGATGAATCCTTCAGCTCGATTAAGATGCCTGCTTTGCTCGTTCACGATGTTTCTTTCTATGCCAAGACTGGCTTTTTCTATATTCATTCGTGAGAGATGAAGCACTTATGTTCGGACCGATGGGAGGCGGCTTATCCCTACGTATTTGATGAAGGATGATGCTGTGTCACCCGGATCATCGCCACGAGGAAGCGAGACGGATGGCTGACAAAGAACGCCATTCTTCCGTATGTGATGCATCCGGTAGTAAAGCAATATAGCAAAAAATGAAGAGCTTGCCGGTTGAAGGTGATGTTCATAAGGATATAGAGTTTGGTAAAAATGTACTGGAACTTTTAGGGATTGGCAGTATGCAGTCATCAAACAAACCCGTTGAATTATGACAAGATCTACAGTTACATGGAAACTTCGCTGTCGGAGGCTCGTAGCCTTACAGGGTAGGTAGGATACAGTAAGACCGCGTTTGATCAACGTTAGGAATCACACGCGTGAACGAGACCTCGTCCTGTTCTTTCACTTTGCACTATACAGTTCCGTGCAAAGTTTCCGACAACGAGCCAACAAGTAGGATATATAATAATATATAATAATATAGATATTTAAAAATATTGAGAAGACTTTACATAAAATCTTTACATAAGATTATATAGAGCTATATAAGTTAAACGGAGCTTATTATCATTCATATAATCTTATACAAGATATAGAACAGAGGAGGGTATCGGTACTTTTGCACGCCCACTGTAGTATATATAGATCATTTTCAAAATCGGCTGTTATTACTAGGGCGTGTGGTCTAGGGGTATGATGTTCGCTTCGCATAATTGTTCCGAATTTCGGGCTCGTGTAATTGCGAAAGGTCGAGGGTTCAATTCCCTCCTCGTCCAACCTTTTGCCATTCCATTGCGCTGGCAACCTTCTTTTGGCATCCGGTAAGACTAGACTTGTGGAACTCAATACCTTTTTCTTCCAGATATATAGAAAGTTCACCTAACAATGGCATCTGCATTCTGGCGCAATGCCTGTCACTGGTCGTAAAAGTTGCTCTTGATGTCAATAACGAGTCCAGTCTAAGATCAAGTGTACTCTGTTATCTTTCTGTATAATCCCCCTGGGAACTTCATGTAAACAACCCACAATGAAACGGCGTCGATTTCTATTTTGATATCATTTTACTAGGAAAGGACAAGTGAAATGGGTCTAACAAAGACTACCTACGTGTATTTCAATGCTGGCTCTTATGTCCAGTCATGAGCTTAATCAATATAGTGAAGGGAAAGACTGCGTTAACCAGATAACATGGCGTGCACTCGAACGAAAATAGAATTTTCTTTTAGAATCCGGAAAAGGCTGGTGTCTTTGGATATCTAGGCCTACACACTAGAATTATTCGAATATGAGTAATTGGCAGACGTGGTCAAACGGTTATCGTGATAGCTCTATCTCAGTGGTTGTCTCTGCTGGGCTGATGAATTGGGTTCCATTTGTCGTGACGCTTCAATATCTGGACGACGTCGATCAAGCCCCAAGCATTCATTAAGTCCATCGGTCCACCCCTTCTTGGAGTGCCTTTCAAAATCTGCTGGGGGAGGCAGTAACTCGTACATACCAACTTCATCAAACTCTCGCTCATCCCACATTGGGTTATCCTCATACTTATGCAGGGTCAGAGAATCGCATGACCCCGGTTGTGGAATCTCACTTCCAACAACCTCATTCGTCTGTGCAACAAAGTAGAGCAGATTCCAGCCATACGGCGTAGCCTCTGCCGTGCTCTCGGGTTCATTCCTCTCGCGCCAATCGCACCAAAATTCCAGTGGTTCATGTCCGTGGGCATATTCTCCTTTATGTTGGAAACACCACACGTCGGTTGCGTGGCCCGCTGTACTAGACACTTACCAGAACCAGACTTGGCCAGTTGCGTCGCGTCCCCGATCCCAACGTGGAGCCATTTCGGCCCTAAGGTAGTACTCTTCTTCTTCTCCAGCATTAAAGAAGTGCAGAGCTGAACTTTCCGAGCCTTTGTCAGATTCAGAAGCATTGGATTGTAGTTCCCGATCATCACGATCCGGACCATCTGGTTTGTCCAAGGTTTCCCGATCAATAGCGAACCTTTTAAGTCTTCCAGTGATCCCATCTCTCCAGAGCCCCAATTCCGGATTCCAGCTACGCTGCCCTTGAGTGATCCGAGTGTCATCTTCTGGCTCATATGATTTTCCTTCCGGGTCGTCCAGCTCTGTATCTGTAGCAGGATTGTAAAACACACCGTTGGAGTCGCTCCATAAGCTCGTCACAGGATCCTTGATCCACCTCGCACCAATATCATAGGCAATTCCGTGCTCGTCTCTTCGGTCTTGTATTTCATAGTCAAGACGCTTTACGTCTATAGGGTCTTATTCTCTCTCCCTCCACTTGTTATCGCGCGTTTCGCACAAAGCAGCAGTTTGCCAGGTATCAACGTTGGATATCGCCTCATGTGTGTGAAGCTCTGTCTCTCGATCTCTCTGATCATAAGGTGTCTGAGCGTTGTTCTTTCCGTTTATGTAGTCAAGGGCTCTTTGCTCACTGATATGCTCAGCTTTGTCCTCGTCTATGTCTAGCTTTGACACTACAACGAATAGTTCCAACTCCTTCAGCGCCTCCGTCACCGCTAACTTCGGGAGAATCCACTTTCTTATACAAACAGAGATGAGGTAAATTCTTTTCAGCGTCTTGGAATGGCGGCCGATGAACTTGATAAGCCCATTAGTTTGTCGACAACACGCACTCAGATCGGTATCCACAAGCTGCAGGTCAGTTATACTGGGCATGGTGGGAATCAGCTTCAAGAGCTCTTTAGCTTCGGGGTCTGATGTAACCATATCACTCAAACGAACGCAAACCTCTGGCATGCCTGCCTATTGGCATAACTTGAAGCTGGTCAGGTTGCAGGCATTGCTGAGACAAGTTAAAACCCCTCAAGATCAGCAGAAACACATCTTAGACCACCTATGCAGAGTTCTAAGTGACGAAGGGTTGAGAACACCATGGCATCGGATCTTGTGATACTAGTAAGAGCAGTGGAATACACGATGCCTTCGTCCGCGTAGATAACCGTGGTGATTGTAGGTGGCTCGTTTATTCGTATGGATAAGGACGACGGGTTTGCAAGGGCTTTCAGGGTCGGGGTAATAAATTAATGAATACATTACTGTTTAGATAGCTACGATCCTTGTTTCGTATGATGACTGTAATCATGGCGATGGTAATCGTGTAGCCTAAGGTAGATAATGTTACCTTGCGTTGAGGGTCCATAGGCTTGGAGGCTAAGGTGTGCAGAGCCGATATTTTGTAAATGGCATTTTGAAACTCGTTCAGAAAATCCAAATGAGCTAAACCTGGCTCGGCCCAAAAGAGAGCTCGTGCTTCAGAGACAACATCTCTGAAGAAAGACGGTGGATGAGTTTTATCATCATCAGGGAAATGGGACCGGTCAAACTGATCGAGGTCTCCGTTGAGCTCTTCCCAAATGACAACTCAGACGAGACCAGAGAAGGTTTTTTTGCAATATTGAAGAATTTTGATCGGTCCTGGCGTAAAGGCGGGAAGCTAATGGCGAAAAAGAGTAGTTGTGGCCACCGCACCCAGCTCGCGACAAGTAAACCTGATTGACTTGAGACTCGATCGACCTTGTTTGCATATCTTGAGGAGAACCTCACGAGGGAGACTAAGTAGGCTCATGGCGTATTATTGATGAGCATAAAAGCAAAAAGTTAAGGCAGAGGGGTATAAAGAAGTGTTACCTTGGAATATTCTAAGCGGCACAAGGTAAGACAAGCTTGGATCAGTGATGATCAGGAGTAAAAGGTAATCGCAATAAGCTGGAAAGACATCCTGAGACAAGATGATTGATAGTCCCTGCCTTCCGCTTCAATGTATGGTTAGACAGATTTACGTCATATATTCTCAAAGTCGAAGGCATCTCTCGTCATAACATATGTCCTTTGTGTCCGTAGATTCATTATATTGGCGGACTATGTAGGCCACTGGTGTAGGGTGGGTGAAAATGAATCCATTCACCACCAACTTTGACATCTTGCTTCAATATCTCAATTCTGTAAGTTTTATATAGATATGACAAAAGTTAAAAAATAATATAAAGTATCAAACACCTCGATATGGCCCTAGGCTATTATTCATTTCTATCTCCATGTCATGGTGTGCGGGCTTAATCTTAATTTGTGTAAGACGTATTCGTGTACGTAGTGGGGCTACGTCATCAAGGCCAGCATGACTGTCCGTAACACGACGACGAACAGATCTTGTACTGTGGGAATAGGCAGCCATTAGTGAGCAGGGAGAAATATGAGTGAATGGATAATTCTTTGCAACATAGATATTCACATGCCCAATCTCTTGTGACGCTGTTGCTGTGGCGTTAAACAGCTAAAGATGCACAGCCACATGCATACTCGCCACATATTAGCTGCATAACTTCATCCAATTTTTTTCTTTCTTTCCCCATGGTTCTCTAGGGTGTGGCGCAGTAGATAAGATATGACGCTAATTCAGGCTGGGCATCACTAGTTCGCCTCCACGCCCAAGAGACGCTTGGCAGCCGCGCAAACCGTGACAGAGGCAGCCAAGAAAGAACGAATCAAAGCCCGAGCGTCATCATGTATAAAAGACACATGACGAATGCCTTGGCTGAAACCATTCCCTTTTTTCTCCCCAGTCTCTTGATTTAATTCTTGTATAAATCACATACAAATACCACGATACAGCACATACTCGACTACCACTGCTACTACTGTAATCCCTACTTTGTCTCGCCGCGAGAGAATGGGCTCTCTGTTCGTCATACCTCCAGACCAAGACGCCCAGCAAGCCGCTGACTCTCATTCTTCTGCTAGGCAAAACATGCGCCCTTCTATCGAATCTTCCCTGGGCGACCAAGGCCTTGCTACCGAGCAACGCGGCCTTCTCGACCTCATCGACAAGCTTCAGTTCGCACAGCTCGACGATGTCAAACTACCCCAAATCGTGGTCGTTGGCGACCAGTCTGCCGGAAAGAGTTCAGTTCTTGAGGCTCTGACAGGTACACCATTTCCCCGCGAGGCTGGCGCCTGCACGCGATTTGCGACAGAAATTCGCATGCGACGAGCAAAGGAAACGCAACTAAAGATTTCCATCATTCCCGACAAGACACGACCTTATAACGAACAAGCTCGCCTACTTCAATATGGAGGCGACGTCACTGGCGACACGCCTTTTGATGCTATGATGCGAGATGCTACAGAGCTCATCGCTCCACGAAGCAATCCCGGTCGCTTCGCTGCTCGCGACATCTTAGTTGTCGAGAAGAGCGGCCCGGACATGCCACTTTTGACTCTTGTCGATCTCCCAGGTCTCGTGCGAGTCGCCAACCGCGACCAGTCTGAGTCTGATATCCAGACCATCGAGACCCTGTCCGAGCGATACATGAAGAGTCCTCGAACCATAATTCTCGCTGTCATTGGCGGCAACAATGATTACGTCCAGGCGCCTATTCTCAAGAAGGCCCGCCACTTTGATCCTAAGGGATCACGCACCATTGGTGTCCTCACAAAGCCCGATATGACTGAGCGTATCGGTCTTGAAGAGAAGTTCATAGAGCTCGTTACAAACAAGGATAAAGAGAACAACTTCAAGCTTGGCTGGTATGTCTTGCTTAACCCTGGTCCTGGTGAGGAATGGCAAACTCCGGAGGATCGTGCCCGGAAAGAAGCCGAGTTCTTCTCCCGTGGAAAATGGGCAACTCTCCCTCCTGAGATGTGGGGTGTTGGCGCTCTTCGTGCCAAGCTCAGCACCCAGCTCCAGCGTCATATTGGCAAGCATGTCAAGACTCTACGTCGCCAGATTCAGCAAGCTCTGGAGGGATGCGAAGGCCAGCTCAAAGCTATGGGCGTTGGCAAAGACACCCCAGAGGAGATGCGTTTCCAGATGGGTGAACTCTTTACAGCATCTAACAACCTTGTCACTCCTGCGGTAAACGGTAACTACAAGAACCCGTTCGGTGAGCGATTCTTTGCTAGACAATCAAGCCCAAAGGGTACGCCATCGCAAAAGCTTCGCGCTCGAATCCGCGACGAAAGTGAGCGTTTTGCTCGAAGGTTCCGGCAGCATGGCCGTAAGGTTACTTTCCAGAACAACCAACCAACCGGCGGCGCCAACAGTACCAACGGCGCAACCGAAGACAATGGTCTTCCCGCAGCCGGCACGGTCGGAGATCGCAGCAAGAAGGACTTTGCCGAGTTCGAAGTTGAGCCTCTCCTCCGACAGATCAGGGGTAACGAACTTCCCCTCGACTCCAACCCTCGAGCACCGTACATCCTCTTCCAGGATTACTCTAGGAACTGGCCTGTTCTGGCGCAAGAGTACAAGGACAACGTTGGCGTCATCTGCAATGAATTCCTTGCGGATGTCATTGACCACGTCTGGCCCATGCGCATGCGCGACCCTCTTCGCATGCACTTCCTTGAACTCAGGATGAAGGACATGTATGAGAGTGCTGATTTCGAACTCGGTCGTCTCACTGATGATATGGAGCTGGAAATCCAGCCCTTTGACCCCGAGTATGAAGAACGTCTTCGAAAATGGCGCGCTCAAGCCACTGAGAACGGCGGAACATACACCGAAGCTGAAGAGGTCTTGGAGAAGATGCTTATTTACTACGACCTTACTGCCCGCATCTTCACCCGCAACGTTATCACACAGGTTGTCGAACGACATCTCCTCCTTGGCATGCTGCGTCTGTTCAATCCTATTGAGATTCTTCGCATGCAAGATTCCACCATTGAGGCCATTGCTGCTGAGAATAAGGAGACTCGCGATCGTCGCAAGACCCTTCAATTGCAGAAGAAGGCCATTGAAGAAGCTAGGAGCATCTGCGCTAGCCTTGCTATGCGAAGTGACCTGCGGGTGTACGAGGATGACCCAGACGACGATGCCGAGACGGACGATGAAGAGCCTGTACCTCATGAGGTGAGCCGTCGCCAGGTCGGCACGCCTCAGAATGGCGCATCCCAGAACGGTGCATCCCAAGGTGGTCTCCTCCAAGCACAGGCTACTCCTCAGCCCGGTCGCTCTCACGATTCTGTCCGCCGATCGAACCGTGACAGCCGGGACGAGCGCTCTGAACGCGAAGAGCAGCGATCAAGCCGACCTCCTGTGCCATCTCAGGATTCCTACCAGAACAGCTCCTATCGGCAAGACGCCAACCGAGATTGGGAGCCAGTGTACCATGCCCAACAGGGCCAGCAGGCTCAACAGGCCCAGCCCGGACATGCTCCACCACCCCCTCCTCCTCGCCCATCAAAGGTAGGCCTTGGAGACACTGAGGCATACTACGATAACGCCCGTCGCCAGGATTCATATAGCGAGAGCCCCGGCCGAAGTGACCGCCGAGAGGGTGCACGACATAGACTTGCGAACGCCATGCGCATGGGGAATTAGGCGATCGGGAGATCGACTAGACTACCAAACATAGATGGTTAAGGATAGGCGTTGGAGAGGAACTTTGTGATATCTCTATTTGATGAAGCGATTATGAATGGGTTTCAGGCACGTCTTTTTATTGTATAGATAGAATACCAAGAGAACGTTTCAATTTTGCATATCTTGCCTGGCAATTGTGAAAACACTGTAATGAGCTCGGCTGGAGCCCCAAGTTCCAAGAATAGTGTAACCTCATGCACGACTAGCTGACAATTAAAATAAACCTCAGTCCAATACCCTCCCATCGCGATTGAACTCAATTATCATGTCGTAACACGGCTGACCCATGACGACGAGATCCAAGACTTCGGAACCACGGCACAAAAAGCATACGTGGACAGTGGAAGCATTGAAATTTTAGTGCAAGGAAACAACCGAAGGAAACAGGTACGAGCCAAGTAAAAATAGTGGTGAATGCTTCTATTTCCTTGATATTTCTCCGATTCTGTGGAGCTTCTTCTCGTTCCTGAACCTGTCGCATGTGCTTCGACCCCGGATTTACGTCATATCGTGTTACACTGTAGCAAGGGTCCAAGGCGGGAATAAACACGAGCTCAAGCTCGACTGTTATTACCTCTTTCTTTTCATTTTCATCGTATCGCACGATTTTAGTCTTTAATTTTGAAAGAAAATATTTGCTGAAATGGTCGGAAAACGACAGTGGAACACAGAGCAGCAAGGCTCTCGTCATCGCGGCCAGCACGTCGGCGAAGAAGCTCACCACCAAGGCTCGGACGAGCATCCTCGTGATCTCGAAACAGGCCGCTACCATTCCTTCGACGGCACGAAGAAACAATCACGCCCCAAACCACGTATCCTTCAATTTCAAGATGCAGCCCGCACAGCTCTCGAGGATGCGCGGCGCGGCGAGATCAAGCGCGCTCTGCTGCACGGCATCGACCGCCAGGGTCTGGAAAAGTACCGGAAAACGGACGAGGAGCTCAAGGAGATAAAGAATAAGAAAGTCCGCGCTTTCTACGAACAGCAGAACGAGCGGCTGAATGATTGGCTCGAGGTCGATGCTGTGGTTATGGCTATTGCGGATGACGTGCTTGAGTCGATGAATCCAGATCCTGATCATGACGGTGACCAGGAGCGCTGCGGAGGAATTCAGCGCGTGGAGGGCAATATCGGAGAGTTGTTGCCGGATGAGGAGAAGCAGAAGAGGAGGAAGGCGGCGAAGAAAGCGAGGTATGCCATCAATGTCAACGTGATAGCCAATATTCTTCTTCTGGCGGGTAAGACTTTTGCGGTCTTCACCACGGGTTCTCTGTCGCTTGTGGCATCGCTTGTAGACTCGGCGCTGGATCTCCTCTGTACGCTCATTGTCTGGTCGACGAGTCGTCTTGTCCTTTGGCGATTGCAGGCGATGCAGCGACGATTCCCCGTTGGAAGACGTCGTCTCGAACCACTCGGCATTCTCGTTTTCTCCATCATCATGGTTATATCCTTCCTCCAAATTCTCCAAGAATCATTCTCTCGACTTCTTCCTCCGCATGCTGAAGCCGAGGTTCTGAGCTGGGCTGCTATTGCTTCACTTCTAGCGACGATTGTTCTCAAGGGGGCTATTGGCCTCGGATGTCGACCCATCAAGTCCAGTCAAGTGCAAGCTCTCGTGCAGGACTGCAAAACAGACGTAATCTTTAATACCCTTTCACTTCTGTTCCCCTTCATCGGATACCGTGCCAACGTCTGGTGGCTCGACCCCGTGGGCGCAGGCCTTCTATCCATCTTCATTATCTATGACTGGGGCCACACATGTTTCGAGAATGTGGTGCGCCTCTCCGGCGAAGCAGCCGACGACCACACCCTCAAGAAGCTCATCTACCTCGCATACCGCTTCGCGCCTGTCGTGGCGGGCTTCAAGAATGTAACAGCGTACCACGCAGGCGACGGCGTCTGGGTTGAGTTTGACGTGTTGCTGGATGAGAAGACGCCGTTGAATAGATCACACGATATTGCTGAGACGTTGCAGTATTGTGCTGAGGGATTGGGCGAGGTTGATAGGGCGTTTGTGACGACGGATTATGCGGCTTCGGGGCCGTTGGGACATGCGACTGATTCAGAGTGGAATCATTAAAGGAGATAGAAGGGGTAGGCAGGGTATGATATAAATGAAAAATGATAGCTTAGCTTGTATCTTGGCTGTTGATGTCATAGTTCGCTCATGCATCTAGGTTGTGGGACTGCCAATGTGGGTGAGCTAAACCAAGATAGCTTCAAGTCCATCTGTCCGGATTCACATTTGAGATATGTGCTCGGACATAGATAAATTAAATTGCACTTGGGCATACTACCTGAGCATAATGTGTATATATCATGAATATCTTATACAGTTGAAACTGATCATCCAGTATCTTTCGGGCTATTATCCTCAAGATGGCGCCAAGTTTGCCTAGCTACAAATTAGTCTGGGCGAATTCTTGGACTTTACACCATGTCAATTATATGCCTTGATTCATTTAATACATGCTTAATTCACTCATCATGGATATGTTCTTCAGAAAAAGCCTTTCCTGTCCAGGGTTCTCATGATGGACTAATGGACCCTGACTTACACAGGGACCTTGATGTCCTCATGATGAGATGGCCATCAGGGTAACGCCTCAACACCATAGACTGCTGGAGCCGTAAACAACAAGTTAAGCCCTGATGACCGCAAGGGTTCTCATGTTACTAAGTAAGCTAATAGTTGAGGGGTTCACTTGATTAAAGCCACGCTTTATAAACCAGTATCTCCCCCAGACCCCTAACTTGCATCCCATTCCTCATCAACAACGTCAAACATGGCCTCAGTACAAGTCGAAGAAGAAGTCTACGACGTGCTCATCATCGGCGCCGGCCCCTGTGGTCTCGCCATCTCAGCCCGTCTGCACGAACACACCCCCGCCGCTCTCTTCACCGACGAAGAACACCGTCGCTTCCACTGGATCTCCAAGTATGGCAACAAGATGCCTCTCAAGCACGTCCGCAGCGGAAAGACATCTCCCCCCAAGACCCGCGCTCAGAAACCACAGTATAAAATGCTTGTGCTTGACGCCGATAGCGATACGTGGATGGGTCGCTGGAATAGACTGTTCAAGATGTATGATATCTCCCACTTGAGGAGTCCTATGCTTTGGCACGTTGATCCGCTTGATCGTGATGCGTTGCTGGCGCATGCGTATGCCAATGACAGAGAGGATGAACTTGTTGAGATTAGGAATTGTGTGGGCAAGGAGGTTAGCAAGCATGGTCGGAAGAAGAGTGGACAGCGAGCCTGTGGACGAAGGTTAGTTAATCCCTCTTATACCTCACTAGACATCTCACTAACGCGACATAGACAAGAGTCTCGTGTTGATATCAACGTCCGAGAACGCAATGATTACTACAACCCTTCTACAGCTCTCTTCTGCGACCACTGCGAGAAAGTCGCTGCACGGTACAGACTAGGTCCCGACATCATCCGCAAGGAGGCCCTGGAGCATCTCGACTACAGCGAAGTCAAAGGCGTCTCCATTGACGGCGAGAAGCTCTTCACTGTAACATCCAACAAAGTCCGTCGTTACGCCCGCACAGTCGTGCTGGCCGTCGGTCCAGCAAACGTGGCCAAGATCCCCCGCCTCCCTTCCATGTCCGACCGTGAGAACCTCCCGCAGACATGTCATAGCATGCACATCACAGAGTTCCCCGATCCCATCGTCAAGCAAAGAATCGCAGCACGGCGACAGACGAATGTTCTTGTCGTGGGCGGTGGTCTCACATCAGCGCAGTTGACGGACCTCGCTATTCGAAAGGGCGTCACCAAGGTGTGGCATATCATGCGTGGGCCTCTGCGGATCAAACACTTTGACGTGGGGCTCGAATGGATGGGCAAGTTCAAGAATGCAAAGCAGGCGCAGTTCTACTACGCTGATTCGGACGATGAGAGAATCGAGATGATCAAGGAGGCTAGAGGTGGAGGAAGCATCACTCCTGTTTTTCACAAGAGGCTCAAGAAGCATCTTGCTACTAAGAAACTCGAGTTATTCACTGAGACAAGTCTCGTAGATGCCTCGTTCGACGCAGACAGCGGAACATGGAGCGTGCAGACGAATCCACCCGTTGAGCTACCGGCGATGGACTACATGTACTTCGCAACCGGTATCCAAACCGACTTCTCCTCCCTGCCCTACCTACGCACAATCATGGAGAAGCACCCCATCCAAGGCCGCGGGGGATTTCCCTGCATCAACAACGATCTCATGTGGAACGATGAAGTGCCGCTCTTCGTGATGGGCCGACTGGCAGCTTTGCGTCTTGGACCAGCGGCGCCAAACCTAGGAGGAGCACAAGTTGGTGCTGAGAGGATTGCGTGGGCGATTGAAGATCGTGTTCGACGACCGGGAGAGGATGAGGGTGTTGAGGATCACAGGAAGGGGTATTTGTCTGGGCATGGGAATATGTATAGTTCTTTAGTTTGTGAGTAAGATGGTCTCTCTTTATGGTACGTTTAAATGTATTCCAATTAGCGTCGTAGTCCTTAATGAATTGCCTCTTTTTCGAACTCATTCGGTAGATCAAGCGTGAACTTGGACAGGGGCCCCTGCTCACCCACAACTGATGCCACTCATAATTACTCTCCATTGGCCACTAGATGGCATGATTGTACGTCGGCTCTATAGTGCTTATTAGGCTGGGTTTCTCCCCGCTTAGTGTATTTATTTCTCTCTCTCTCTTTTCTCTTTTAAAATGCCACGCATAGGAACACAGAGGGTCAAAACAGGCTGTAGAACATGCAAGTATGTTTTCCCCACATTCTCCCCCTATCGTCACTGACATATGCAAGACTTCGGAAAATAAAATGCGATGAGACATGGCCCGAGTGCAAACGATGCATTAAAACCAATCGCGCATGCGATGGCTACAGCCCTACGCCCGCTGGTAGTTTCTCGTGGGACGTTCTCCTGCGCGCTGCCCAACCGCGTCTCCTCCCGGTGACTGACCCCTGCGAAGTGCGCGGTTTATCCTTCTTCCACCATGCCGTCGCGCCGTTCCTTTCAGGGCCTTACGATGGCTCGTTCTGGACGTATTTGGTTGCCCAGATGACGCACTCTGAACCTGCTGTGCGACATGCGGTTTTAGCGATTAGCTCCCTGTTCGAGAGCTATGGTCTGTCGTCTGATGCTGAGCCTACTGTCAACAGATTCGCCGTACTGCATTATAACCGCGCCATTAATATTCTGGTCAATCATACTGCGCCGAGTATAAATCTTGTGTTACCCGCCTGTGTGTTATTCATCTGCATTGAGTTCTTGAGGGGAAACTCTGAAGCTGCGGTGATTCATGCAAGTCACGGTGTGGAATTATATAACGCGACAGCAGATGACTCACGCCTCTCAACCATCCTCTCCCAAATGAGCATATTTCCGTTATTCTTCGTCCAAGGTGGAGAGGAATTTCCTCTTCTCCGGCGAGAGATTAATAGTACTGCTAAGGGATCCCCTAAGTTCCTCAACATGAGCGAGGCGCAATCCATTTTTGGCCATCTCTGCGTTGAGTCGCTGAGAATCACCCGCGCAGTAAACTCATACCAGTTCAATACCGATCAAAACCCCTCGGAAGAAGTAGTTACCATGCAGCGAGAGGTTGAGCAAGATATAGAAGCCTGGGGCGATGCACTCGACAAATTTCAGGCAGCGCGACCTGATACCGACCGTGAAGATTCAACAGGGTTAGCACTCATGTTGTGGTATAAACTTATAAAGCTGTGGCTATCGGAGTGTCTGGAGTCCAGCGAAACGGAGGACGATGCTCTGAGAGATGATGTTATAAGCTGGGTGCGAAAAACAGCAGAGAGCCTCGAGACTCATCAAATAAAGCCTGCTGAATTCATATACAGCACAGGCTTCAATCTCATGCTCCATTTCACCATCAATCGTTGCCGTTATCACCCTCTTCGGCTCGAAGCACTTTCCCTTATGCGAAGATTCTCCAGCGAGAATGACGGTGGATTGGACGAGCCACTCGGAATTGAGCATGAGAGTGATCTATCAGGGGAGAATAATATAAATGATGAAACGCTGTCGCCTGGTCAGGGGAGACGTTGGAAATCGGTGGTGCTTCGAAAGGAGTTTCAGAGAAAGAACACCAAGGATGTAAATCGTCGGAATTTATTGTGGAGCTACCATCATATAGCTAATATTCATGGATAATAAGAAGGCAAGATATAAAGGCAGTTACCAGTTCAAGTACATGTTAAGGACTAAATCTGCGTGCGTTTAGAATAATCTCATTTATCATCCATAGCCTCAGGGTTGCGATAGAACCTGCACGTCAGACAATAGGATCTATACCAAGTAAGGCAAGATGCAATGCATGTCACCTTAAGTTATTAAGTTAGAGCCTCTCATCTTTAATTTAAAGCTGCACCACCCCAGACTTGTCACTTTTAAGATCTATTATCGGATCTTTTCACAGCCCACCTGCATTTCTGCCCTGGGCTTAGCGGCAGTCTAGGGCCGTCCCGCAAGGCTGAGCAGTGGACCCTGTGTTTCCAATTGAGTTATGCGATTGGCCAGCTCGCAATTCAATGCGCAACCTTTGGCGAGCACACCCATCTCGCATTTACCATGTTCGGACTAATGAGGCATTGCCCATTAAGCTGTAACTTAGATAAAATATAGATATAAGATCTGAGATTCCCTCTTGGCAGAACAATACTCATCACCAGTCTCATCATTAACATTCAAAATGCATTCTAATATCAGAGCTCTTCTTCTCTATCTCCTCTCTGGCGCTTCCTTAGCAACAGCCCAGCCCGCCCCTACGCAAACCCACCAAATCACCCTTGCAGCCCGTGAACCCACTACAACAGCAGCGCCTGTGGGATGGTTCACCACTACAAAAAACATCGCTACAATCGGTGGTGAAACAGACGAGCATTTCACCCTCCCCGCAAAGACGATCCAGATCGTCATCCCCACGTGTATCCAGACGCACGAACCCGATGAAAACGGACATCTACCCCCCGGGACGTGTAACGCCCACTGGGATTACTACCCCAGTTTTTCTGCCGCTGCGGCTTTTGCTGTGCTGTTTGCTGCGTTGACAGCGGTGCATGTGTGGCAGGCTGCCAAGTATAAAAAGGTTCGTATGTTACACCTAAGAGTTATCGTCATGGGGGAACTAATATTTTATAGTCATGGTGCTGGGTTATTATCATGGCGGGCATTTGGGAGACGACGGCTTTCACGTTCCGGGCGATAAGCACCAAGCATCAGCAGAGCATTAGTGTTCTTCTCACGTTTAACATATTTATCTTGCTCGCTCCGATCTGGGTCAATGCATACGCTTACATGACTCTCGGCCGAATGGTCTACTACTTCACCCCCTCACACTCCCTCATCGGCATGCCAGCCGCGACTCTAGCTGCCATCTTCGTCGGTCTCGATATCGTATCCTTCATCATCCAGCTCGTCGGCGGTAGCATGGCTGGTCCTAGTTCGCCCCCAGATGAACAGATGAAGGCTATACATATCTACATGGGCGGTATCGGCCTTCAGGAGTTCTTCATCGTCATCTTTGTCGTGCTTTGCGTTCTCTTCCAGCGAAGAATGCACGAGATGAACCAGCAAGGGGGCATCAAGGCCTTCTTCACCTCCGACTGGGGCATGCTTCTCTGCACGCTATATTTCTCACTCGCCATGATTTCCGTGCGCATCTTATATCGTCTGATCGAGTTTTCCAGTGGAACGGGTCAAGACAATGCGCTTGTGACACACGAGATTTACTTTTACGTCCTCGAAGCAGCACCTATGTTCTTGGCTCTGTTGGCCTTCAACATTGTTCACCCTGGAAGGATCATGACGGGGCCTAACTCGGAGATGCCCGGTCTGTTTTCGCTCATCAAGGGCAAGTTCCGAGGAGGGAAGGGAAAGCAGCTGCTTGATGATGAGAGTGATGTGGAGATGAATACTCGCTATGAGCCGACTCGAGCAGTTGGAAATAAGGCTGAGCCTTCCCACTATGGATAGAAGCTAGAGGAGCCTTGAATCTTCGGCGATATTGCAGGGTGTATCTTTATTAGAAGGTGTATTTCGTAATGGTGCAGCGTTAGAATTATAGATGGATGTCTAATTGACAACCTTTTTGATCTGACAATAGTCCTGGTCCCTCGATAAGTAGGTAATGATGGAGCTTTTCCCAACATCCCAATTTCCGCTTTTGTATTCTCGTTATGCATCCCTATTAGTTTCGATGTCAATCGTAAAACGTGAAAACTCGTCTACCCTCTTTTGTTGCGATGTAATGAATGGACTATGCCATCTTAAGAACAACCAATTATTGCAGCGACTACTACCGTGTTACAAATACGTCTCCTTTGGAAACAATAAGCGACCAATAAGTATCTCTTCCAATTAACTTAATTGACCAAACCATATTTCTAGCATCTTTGTACGTATCGCATCAATTATGCTAGTAAAACTCCATAATAAAACTTGAGTATCGGGACAGCTTCAGGGTAAATACTCTTTGTTGGCAGCAGTTTTAAGCTTCAGATTAGCGATCCCGAAAAAGACGGGGAGCTGTGGGCTTGTGGAGCTTCAACTAACCATAATACGACGTCGAGGGAACGCTCGACTTACACATGCGCAACGTTACCCCACGATACGTACTCTGTCATTTATTTTCTTCTCGAAACCGTTAGAGATCAGCACCTTCTTTTCATCTCGGCTCAAAGCGGCTTGTCGCTTTTCCCCCTTGCCTGCTCACGGTGATGTCATGCTCTTGACGTCACCATATCGTGCATGAGGAGAGCTTGACTTCAGTTCAGCTCTAGCTCCCAAGCTCAACTTGCAATAAACATACCCTCTACAGAACAAATCTCATCTGCAAAACCATCAAAAAAGATCAATAATACAACACCAGAACCATCGCCAGCATGCGCTTCCTCACTACTCTCCGCCCAACAGCCCGCATCGCGCCACGCCTCACAACCCTCCCCCGGCCCTTCCACCAAGCCCGCACCCTCCGCAAGGAAGAATCCAAAGATGCCAACGGCAGCTTCATCGACGGCCTGGCAGAGGGCGATGCCAAAGGCGTGACAGGCGGCGGCGAGCCCCTCAACGCTTCGTCCAAGAACGCGCCTCCCCAACCCAAGGTGTCCAACCAGAGCATCCCCGGTAACCAGACGGATTCTTTGACGGAGGAGCAGAAGCGCGAGGTTGAGGAGCACAACAAGGAATTTGATGCGAAGCATGATCGTGGTAACAGAGCGGCTGACGATAAGGTCGATAAGAACTTCTGGGGAGGGGCGAAGCATGGGGAGCAGGAGAAGGAGAATGCTACGCCGCCTAAGGAGAAGAAATGAGGAAGAGGGGTTTAATTAGTGTCATCTTGTAAGATGGATGATTGTCCAGGGCGTCTAAGCATTGAATGCGACCGAAAACCAATCATTTTTAGAGCATATGATTAGTCGTGCACCTAATATTCAGCTCAATGTACTTGTCACAAATGGATGCGAACCACTGTCGATTGCATAAGACACCCGCCGTGATTTGAAAAGTTATAGAGTGCGTTTGCTTTGCCCTACAGACCGTGTGGTGGTTAAATGCACACTCGCTGGGCGTGTTGGCTGCGACGTCTTCGCCTCGTATTAAGGCGTCTGCATATGTTAGCCACTTTAAGGCGTGTGCAGGGCTCGGGTCCGCAATGAAGCCAGATGTTTGACAGAAATAATCAGCCGGTCATAGTCGGGCAGTGGCAGCAAAGTGATCAGGTAATTAATTATACGAAAACGTAGGACAAACCCCCCCTTTTTTTTTGTCTTGCTGACCCCGCAACGAGCCAACCATTGGGTCATGCAAATGATCCCAATACACCGTATAAGTGATATGTATGTTCAAAACTTGGCCGCATTTGCATTTTGAGGTGAGCGTCCTCGAGTTGAACTCAGTATAAATGTCTGCTCTATCCCTCGCTTTTCATGCCATCTACACATCCAGATCCAAGTATACTACACAAGAGCCCATCAGCTCTTTATTCGTCATGTCAAACCCGCAATTCATCCAAGTCCCTCGCAGTCAAGACCCTTCCCCCAACACTGCTCACCAGAGTACCTTCTACTCAGAGCAGACGAATGCCTGGCTACGACAGAGCCACAAGGAGATGCCATGGCATGACCTTGCCTCTGTTGCTACATCTAGCACGCAGGACAACTCCGCCTCTAGTTCCGAGCCCACTCCGTCTGAGAACCTGGCTACTCAGGGCAGTGCCAAGTAGCCCTTCTATTCCAAATATGCGTATTGGTAAGATTGAACTGCTAACCCCCGCTTGCTTCCATGATAAACTGCGTATAAGCAAGCTGACCTAGAGATATGGGTTTAGGCGTTGCATTTCTCGTTGATTATATACCTCCCTGTTTATTTTGCACCGTCCTTCGAGTCTATAGTGAACCATTGTTTCTTAAATCTCTCTTGACAAGCTGAGGGGACCTCTAATTGCTTGTGGGACTTAGGATTGTGAGATTTTAGATGGACATGAAGACCTATATCATTTCAATTGAGAACCGCAAGAGCTATGATGTATATGATCAGTTATTGTTAGCTATTAATTATCATTGTTGATGTTTACTCTGAACTTTGAAGTGAAGGTTATCTGTTATTGAATGGCTTGACTCGTTGGCTGACATATGCTAGGTGGCAGAATATATGCATATAACGGGGTTTTGGAAATGTGGCCTGGGATGTCAAACACAGCCTAGCTAGCTTCCTTGTACATGCACACACATTTCTTCCTCTGCCACAGCCTGACCCTTTCACACCGCAGCACTGACCCGGGAAGCTGGTTCTGCTACTGGGGTACGGGATGGCGTAGGGTCTGTGGGGCGCACCCTAGAATAACGGACAACGCCTTCTCCCCATCCACGCAATATTGCAACTTACACCCCCGAACGTGGGTACGTACCATGATGGCATCTATGGATCCCCGTCCCGTCATCGTCACCCTCACTCCCGTACCTAACCACCTCTCAGTGCTCACGGCGGCAATTGGGCCGCACCCTTTGTCATCCTTGCAGCTCATGACTTCTTAAGCTGACGGGACATATGGCCAAACAAGACTCAAATACTACACAGCACATAAATGGGGGTTGAAGGTACTTGCTCGAGATCGGATAATCGGATCTTCGACATGCCGATGTGCGTGAGAGCCGCTGTAATATGAAAGCCAACCCCTCCACAACCAACCACAATAACAAACGGGCTCCAAGTCTCCAGCTGGAGGGCCTTGCCAGTCAGAAAGACACAAGTTGCTACTGATGACTTGAGAATTTGTACTTTGTTAAATCCTCCGGCCTGAGCTCCTTGGGCCAAAGCTTGGTATCTTGCCGCGCCCTTGTCAGCGGGCTGTCAGCCAGCGGTCAAGCTGCATATGAATGCCGAAGGGATTCAACGCTAGTCTCCGCCGTCCCCACCGCCCAGACGCAATGCGTGCAGTATGAGTGTCTGGGAAACACCAAACCCTGTGTTACCCTGGCCTCACAGTCAGAGCGATCGCTACGGGCTGTTTTTTCCCTTATTATATGTATTTATTGAAGTTCTTTTCTGTTCGATTCCCGAGGCAAGATTCTTGTTCGATTTGTCTCCCGAGCACTGTGCCCTATTGCCTTCCCCTTGCAGGTTTACTCGCTAATACGCCGAGGTTGTTACTTCTGACTTGAACACAAGACACAGCCCACCATATCGTATGTATAACGTATCGTATTCGCTCACGACAAAGCGATGTTTGTTAATTCATGAGTAATTGGCTTCAAGTCGCGTCTTTTCTTCTGTTAACCTCAAAATTGATGATATATAGTCCGTAGTAGCATAATTCTAAGTGTCTTAGCAGACACTGAACCCTGACCTACTAGTCAAAGCTATCGTTGCTGTCTTCTTTCGTTTTGCTCCTTATATGCATCTAAAGTTCATCCAGTCTTCGAAGTCCCCTCTGAGCCCCTTGTTTTATTATCTCCCCCCTCCAATTACTCTCCAGTGCAACACCATGCCCGCCCTCCATGCTAGCAAAACATAACTCATGCATTAGCGCCGAAAATACATTACTCCCAACTCAGCCAGATGGGAAAAACCTGACACTTGACAATAATATTGTAACAATAATATTGAATGAACAGATGTTTGAAGTTCACAATGCGCCTTATTTGGTAGCAATGTCATTGGTCTGGTCGTATATAATATGTGATACTCTGATCATAACTGTCTTGGGGGGCACTGAACCATGCGTTACTTTGACCTGATGGTCAAGCAACCGCTACGGTCTATTTTTTGTTCTTTCCTTTCCTCATTGTAAGTTGGTCGTGTGTTCAATTCTCTTTTGCTCTTGTCTTTTCCCCAAGGTTTCATGCCCCGTCATGGCTCGGGCCTCCGAACCTGGTGGGTGCTTTGCGAGCCTTTTTGCGGTTGTGATGGTGCCCTTCATATTTGAGACCGAATTGTCAATTCCAACGTGTCAAGGATGAAAAGATGAAAAGAAGGAGTTGAAAAGGTTTGCTTGCACTGGAGAGTGGTTCCAGCGTTGTGTGTAAGTCGATCTCTCAGAACTATAGACTACAAGACGTTATCGACTTACACCATATTGCCGACATAAAAAAGAACGGGGTCCACGCAGTAAGTAGTAAAGCCTACACAGGATGGACCATTTCCGCTGAGCCTCAATGGGCAAATAGGGCCTATGATTACGGAGGACACAGTCCCGTGCAAAAGTTCCGATAACGAGCCAACCAGGAATATGTATAATCTCATCCTAAGATCATATAAAATTATATAAAATTAAAAAGTTCATTATAATTTATATTATCTTGTATAAACTTGAAAAGAGAGGAAATTATCGAAACTTGTACATTCCAACTCTCAGGTATTGCAATGTCCTTGCAGGGAGTTTATCGGTGTCGCCAAACCTCCACAGTTCCATTCTATACAAATTTCTTTAGAGCCCATACAACTGCTTGGGCTTTACAAATATGCGCATGTGCTTTAGGTCCTATAGCCACTTGCGTATTAGACCATATTTTTCTGGGAAGCTGTGAGACGGGGGCTTCCTCTACCGGCTTCACAAGCTCAAGACACCAGAGATGCGGACACTTCTGTTCTAATTTATGCACGTCTAAGAAAGCATCGGTTCGCCAGGGTTGGTCAAGATATGCCCAGTCGTGTCATGCGCCAGCCTATGTCCAATACCATGTACAGTAAGCCAACTATTATTTACACATATATGTAAGTAATGGAGCACGCCAAATCATTATAATGCTGAGGCCGGGTTCTTTACTGCGAAACTCGTGACAGTTCAGCCAGAGTGATCTTGATTGTAGAGCAGGTATCGCATTCTTCATAGCCTCAATGAGGTCTTATATTCATATAATCTAGTACCAATGTACTGATAGTTTTCTCTCATGTGTGAACGTATGAGGATGCAAACTGCCTTCCCAACTTCATGGTCAAGTATGTTTGCAAGATCCCATTGCCAATCGCCAACCTCTTCCAAAGCCCACGATAGCAGTCACAACGATGACTTGTGTTGATCCCCAGAACGCAAACAGTCCGACAGGACCGAGAAATCAACTCCCTGGCTCTTGAATCTCTGCGCTTAGCAGGCTTGATAATGCGCAGCATTACATGTGTGATTGGAGTTTCTGATAATCTCCCAACAATTCATCAACGGCTATCGCTTTGCAATGATTGGATATGCTAGATTCTGTATACATGGTCAGCACTTTGAAGGCATAAAGGCATGTAAACAAAATGTGTATGTGAAGGCATATCAGGAAACTAAAATGGAATCATACAAGAATTCTTGTCAAATACAATCTAGCGTGAAGTTTGTAGGTCATCATCTGCGAAGGGGGATATGAAAGTAAATAAAGTCATGACTTACACATAATCGGCTGTTCATACATATTGAACGAACATTTCGGTTCGTTCGCCCCGCGTCAACTGTCCCTCGTCGTATTTGTTTCAACTCAAGGTCTGCACAGCCTTTACGGCCGAGCAAGACCAGGAGACGAGTTCGATCCGAAGATCTGACCAATCGTTCCGCTGATCTGAGCAACAATAGCCTTGATCATGCCCTGGGGCTTGCCTCTTCCATCAAGTCCATGGACAGGCTCAGTGCCCATTGTAGGAAGGACGTTGTCGCCAGCAGACAGACTAACGAAGAGCGCGAAGGGCACGAGCCACACGCAAAGTCCAAAGTACGACGCGATTTGCGCGAAGCTTGGCACGTCGGCCTTGTCGTAGTACGAGGTACGCTGGTAGGCGCGCGACTGTGTATCCGAGAAGTGTCGGAACCAAACGTAATGGTTGATCAGGACGAGAACTGTTGCGAGTTAGCCAAACTCAATGCTTGGCCAGTGGGGTAAACATACCACACGACGCCAGGAACAAAGGATCAGACAGCTTCACAAAAGGGAAGCGTCGCATGTTGCCCAAGTAGACGACGTGGGAAACAATCGTCAACATCGTAGCCCAGAAAGGGAACCCATCAACCAGCCAGAGTATCGTCTGAATGACAACAACACTATAGATAAGACGCGTCAAGAAGCGCTTCGCGATGACGCTATGCTCCTCGACAAGCTCCGACAGGTAATAAAGACCCGATGCAATAGCGAGAGTCAAAAAGCAGAAGCCCAGTAGGGTTCCGACATAACCGACAAGAGGTAGAATCCACATGATTGCGTTGCGTTGTGTGAAGTCGCAAGCAAAGACAAGGTTGGAGCTCACATGTTGGAGAAGAGAGTTCCAAGGAGGGGAGATACGTAGAGTATTTCTGCAGAATCCAAGACAAGAAAGGAGGCAAGGAGGACACGTTTTTGCCAATCGTTTTTACTCGCTAATTTTACCTTGCGTCGGAAGCTGAGTATTTTCCATTCCGGACTACCCCACCACGAAATGCTTATCGATAGCCACTAAAAAAAGTCGGTTTCTGTTCAACACCAAGAGACCGGCGATAGGTAAAGCTCCAGGCTTCGCGACCCATTCATTTCGTTGAAACTACACTTGCCCAGGGTCAGAGTCGCTATATACGCTCAAGTATTTGAAATCTTATCCGCCCATCATGTCTCGTCCTGAGGATACCCTGTATGTCACCACAGCCCCGCCATGATGCCCCTCAAGCTCACAGAAACAGTGCGGCCGACATCCATTATGACGATATCGAAGCGCGAAAGTACACGACGAGCTCTCGAATCCAGAACATTCAAGCCTCTATGACAAGACGAGCGCTAGAACTCCTCGACCTCAAGTCACCATCCCTCATTCTCGACATTGGTTGTGGCAGTGGTCTCTCCGGCGAGATTCTTTCTTCTGTCGAACCCGAAGAGGGCGGCCCTCACACCTGGATCGGAATGGATGTCTCGCCATCAATGCTGGATATTGCGCTACAGAGAGATGTCGAAGGCGATCTGATGCTGGCAGATATTGGCCAGGGTGTTCCTTTCCGAGCAGGAACCTTCGACGCGGCGATTAGTATCTCTGCTATTCAATGGCTCTGCAGTGCTGAGACAAGCGATACATCCCCTGCTGGCCGTCTCACTCGATTTTTCAACGGCCTTTACGCCTCTCTCAAGCGCGGAGGCCGAGCCGTCTGCCAATTTTACCCCAAGAACGACCAACAGCGCAACATGATCACTCAAGCCGCCGTCAAGGCCGGTTTCGGCGCTGGTATGCTCGAAGACGACCCTGGCACCAAGAACCAGAAGCTCTACCTCGTTCTCACCGTCGGTGGAGGCGATCTGCAAAAGAAGGGCGGCGACATCACAGGCGTTGTCGACGGCATGGAGGGTGTTGACGTTGAGGATGCGCGAAGGTCTATCAAGGCCAATGCTCCGAACATGACCAAGGGCAGCAAGGGCTGGATCGTCAAGAAGAAGGAGCAGATGGAGCGCAAGGGAAAGATTGTCAAGGCGACGTCCAAGTACACAGGACGAAAGCGACGTATCCAGTTCTAAGCAACGACATGATGAACTGCGGTTATTTGCATTGTACGGCGTTGGTGGTGGAAAATTCATTCGATCTAGACCTTTTCAATTTGACACGGATACCCTTTTCATATTACTTGGACCTGCTGTGCTTAATCTTCATCATTTGTGGAGCTCGATTGGCAGGGTTGGTTCAACAGCTCCAACATCAACCTGAGTATAGTGTGAAGTTATACTTGTTGAACACTCAGGCAGCTGGCCAGAAAGTCTCCTCTGCTTCCAAAACATCATGCCACTTCCCCTCAACTCTCTTGAATAGCGTCTCTTTAACATCCTCACCCTTCTCCTCAACCACCCTGACAACAGCATTGTCGATAATCCTTCCAAGATCATCGACAAAGTCGACAAACTCCTTGCAAGTCCAGTTGTTAATGAACTCCTTCCTGACAGCGCCGCCATCCGCATCGTTACTGCCATCATCTCCTTCGGACAGCTGAGCCTTAGCCCAGGACCAAGCATCCAGGTAACACTTCTCGGTGCCCCAGTATATCACGGCTGCCTCAAGCCATGGGAGCACATCTTTCTCATTCGGGGCCACAGAAGCGTAGAGAGCCTCCCAGCGTCGAAGCCCCTCAAGCTTGGTACTTGAATCAACACGACCATCAGAATTCGTCTCAAGGTTGACGTTGATGCCGTAGTCAGCAGCCGTTTTGATAAAGAACTTTTCCTCTCGTCGTATGTTGACAAGAGCTGCAACGATCCAATCTAGGAGCTGCGTTGTAGCACCAGGATCAACGCCCTGCTGCACAGTGTCGGGATACTCAAGGAAGCTGAGCAGACGACCGAGGCCGCGGCAGTAGCTGTGGATGTAAAGACGATCATTGGCAAGCCAGCGACCAAGGAGTTCCTTCGAGGCTTTCCCGTGGCCTGCGAGGCGGAGGAACTCGGACTGAGTAGCTCGCTTGTAGCCCTGCTCGTCTGAGGCAAGGAGCTGCTGGGTCAAAGAGTATGACATTGCGAAATGCTTTTTGAGTTGTTAATCAGCTTGTGAAGACGGAGGTGGCATCACGATCATGACCTGATATGGGAGCTTGGCGAGCGATATTATGTCATTGTGAGAGGTGTTCGGCCCAACGTTGTTCCATCATGCAGGAAGCTAGTTACACGAATGGGCCAAAAGGGATATGAATCCAGCTTTAAGACTCTTGTCTAGCTATCGTGATTATTTTTGGTGGTTTACCTATTTATCCTGAGATGTTGTATTCGTGCCTTGCTTCGTACCTTACTATACCAAAAATGTCTCGGAGCTTCACCTACCCTAAAGAAAAGTCAATCTCGAACAGTTCCTGCAGATATTCCATACCTCGTGATTGATGGATTCTGATTAGCTTCTCAATGTACCCCTGGCATTCTACCAGCCGTACTTGGTCAGCCAATGCATTCATTCTCTGGCCTCTAGTCGGCTTATCTATGATGTGTTTTCGGCGCATATACAGGCCAGCCAGGAAGTAGAAGTACATTTTTTCCCTCATAGACCTTGTCAATGTTGTAAAGGAAAAACCAAGTCAATATCCAGTCGCGTTCATACTCCTAGAGCCCGGACCTCGGATGTAAAACATTGAATTACACCTCCCTTGAGGCTTGAACTCCAAAACCATGCAATTTCCTCGGTGGTAATCCATGACAGCCATGCGCTCTCCCTGCGAAACCAGAAGCTTGGCAACGTCGATATCGGTTCTTTTTCCCCGCTAATCGCTCCCAAGACAGAAAAGCCCCAAGACCAAGAGAAGAAACCCCTCGCGCTCGATCGCCTTCTCTGGCAGCCGTTGCGTGATCGTCGTTTATCCCCGGCTCGCTGGTCATAATAAGTCCCTTAATCTGGGGGAGGACGCGCGACGGTGCCCTGATTCGGGAAGACCTCCCGGACAGAGCAAGGATCTGGATCAACCGCCCACTTGGTTTAATTACTGATTCGTCTCCCCCACAATAAGGGGGCGCGCCCATTAACTCGCAAGCATTTCTCTCAAAAGCCCATTAATGTTGCGATTAAAAAAAGAAAACTGCTGTTATTGCGTTGGTTTGAGAGCTTGGAATGGTCAGTTTCAGCTACACCTGTTCTTTTTGGTCTGTTCGCGCGGGTTTTACCGTGCATTGATGGTTAAAGCTCAAAAGGTGAAGCTATCAAAACAATTGAACTCGAGCTAAAGGATGCAAGAAAACTCCTGCAGACCATTAAGCTTTTTCTAAAATAAATAACTTCCGGTACGCGTACGCAAACATGATGTGACAAATTCTCACAAGACCAGTCTAGATCTCGTATCAAATAAACTCGGCTTCAATGATCCATCTCGCCGCTGCATCCGTCACGAGGTTCGCCTTAAAGAACCCCTGGCTTACAAGGGGTCTTCGGCCCATCAGCATCACGAGCTAAGCTTTGACATGCTCCGTAGGGGGGCTGAGCTTCTGAAACATGGAGCTTTTGGTGTTGGAAGGGAAGGGATGTCATTTTCGGGGCACATTGGATCCAATGTTGTTGCAGTGGTCGACACTGGCTTTTAATGAATGCCACTTGCCCTTGATGTTGACCACTTCCGTCTTCCTAGGTTCGCCTCCAACCTTTGCAAACTTGGCTCTTGATTATTTGATACTGCAAAAATACATCGACTTCAATCTTTACTGTCACTACTACTAATTCCGTCATTATTCTACTCTACTCTGCGCTATCATGTATCTCGGCTCAGATATTGGCGCCCTCCCCTCCGGCGCCCAGAAATGGGAGCTCACGCGAGTCCTCCCCCGGGAAGCCAAGGAAACATGTCGCAACAATCTGCAATCAAATACCTGCGAAAAACCCGGCATGACAACAGGAGAAACCCTAATAGTCCTCTGCATCGTCAGGTAAACCTCATTTTTACTTCTTTACCTTGTGGTATCGCCAAATACAAGATTCTTTGACTGACGTTTCCCTCAACCCGCAGTCTCGTCGTAGTCCTTGGCATCATAGGGCTCTTGTGCGTCTTCCACCGCCGCAAACAACGCATGGATAAGCTCCAAGACCTCAAGAACGTGCAAGAACTCGACGACTACGGCCTCGCGCCCATCAAACCAAAGCCTGTGCAGCTGCCCCAAGCACCGCCACCGACGTACGAAAGATCCCAGGACCGCAAAGCAGATGGAAATTGGGGAAAATCGCACAGGGACTCGACAGATTCGCTAACACCATCGCTTCGCCAAGCCATGGGCGTAACGCCCCGCGATGCGCTGGCCAATAGCGGATAAGGTGGTTGCTCGATTGGCAGACGTTGCAGCATGTTTTTGACGCCTTGGAGGAAGCTACTGCAGACTGCCGATCACTTATGCATAATGGGAACCTGAACCGCACGCATGGAAAGTGGTTGTTTGAGACATGCGCTACTTGCGTGCCATGACCACAATGCGATAATTACAGCTGGGCTTGTAACCAATCATCTACCAGAATGGGGGGCTTTAACAACATTTGACAATCGCGAAAGGGGCTGGCATGTGTTCACGATGGCGTTTAGGAGGACAATGTGTACTTGGACGGCGTACTAGGTTTTTATTTCGGTTCCGTGGAGGAAAATGAGCGATTCTGCTGGCTGGTTTGGACTGCTTTTATCTCTGTCTTGCGCATGACTAGCGACAGTTTCCTTAACAATACAAGAACATTCTTGATGTATGATGGATATTTCAGTGATTTACATTATATGTTTCTGTTGGAATATTAAGAAACCTTATGTTCTTTACATTTTTAAATTTGTATTTAAAAATGGTATAAAAATTATTCTTGAGACTTTTCAAATTTATGTAAAGTTTATATACAGAATACTAAAATTTATCAATCTTTAGGACTCTAGCTATTTTGTAGTATTTTCAATCCTCTATTAAAACCTAGTATTTTAGTGAGAAAAACATACGGGGTCCAGGGGTGTACGGAGAGGCAGTGAGTTACGTTACAATATTGAGTAAATAATATCGATGTTGCAGAAACGAGCTACGGAGTTTGATACAGATCACTTGCGGGTAGGGGCGAATGAAGGTATCAAGAGGCAACATCCTCTATTAAGGTGGCCCGATCTTGGTGGTGCTCTGTGGTGCCTGGACCCACCGCGCCAGGGCTACCTAACAATCCGGGTCCTCACCCAAAGATGCCTTCATGTATCAGAGCTCGTCCCAATATCCAAATCCTAATGAATCTTCCTCCCTTTAATAGGCATAGAACAGAGTAGCCTCAGAATCGGTCTGTTTGATCTTCCTGTTCGCCCTCACCAACATCCACCGCATAAGCCAAACTCCAGCAATACAAGCAACAGCAAAGCCTGCACTGCTCGAAAGCGGCAGAACATATCGAGGCGCATCAGACTTGGGCCATAGATAAGGGGTCCAGATCAAGGACAGTGTCGCGCTAACGTTTGCGAGTGCCAAAGAAGATGCTTTCTTCTCCTTCGTCTGACCACAAGTGTTTCCTACCCAAGCCAGAAGAATGGAGTTGACGCCGTAAGTACCGATAGTGAACACACACATGGCGAAGTATCTAGCACCGACGTTCATAGTGGAGCAAGCGAGGACAAATCCAAAGGTGGCGACGATCTTGGAGATGGTGATATGCCAGGTGCTCTCGTTGAAGTGTCCCGAAGACTTGGCCCAAAGGATGGAGAGGGCTCCAGCGATCAGGAATGGAGGGCAGGTCAACACCAAGGTAATAGTGGTGTTGAAGCCGAGCGTGTTGACGATGGTAGGGAAGAAGTTCTTGAAACCATTGGTAGCCAAGTGCAGATGCTGCAGAACGATGAAGACCCAGACTCGGGGGTCGACAATGGCCTCGCGGAGTCCGCTCCAGGGGTTTCCATTGCCCTTTTCGCCGACTGTGTCTCGAAGAACGCGGTCATGGGCGAGTTGGCGCTGCTCTGGGGTGAGCCATCGGGTTGTCAAAGGCGTGTCGGGGAGTGTGAAGCAAGCCATGATAGCGACGAGGAAAGTGATAGCGCCCTGGAGGATGAATAGCCATCTCCAGCCCTTGATACCTGCCAATCCATCCATGCCTTCGAAGACGCCCGCAGCGATGAGACCTGCAAACGCGGACGCAAGGACATTGCCGGAGTAGAGGATGCTGATTCGTGTAGCTAGTTCCTTTCGTGTGTAGAATGTCGATAGCATGTATAGAGCACCGGGGTAGTAAGGAGCCTCGACGACACCGAGGAAGAATCGCGTAAGAATAGCGCCGGTGTAGTTGTGAGTCACGGCTGTAAGAGAACTGACGACAGCCCAGGCCATCATGAAACCGCCCATGTACCACGATGGCCGGACGCGAGTGATGATCATGTTACTGGGGATCTGGCCCAGGATATAACCGACAAAGAGGATAGATACACAGGTGCTGTACTGTTCGCCTTCGAGTCCGAGGTCTTCCTCGAAGCCGTTCAGGCGGGCGAGGGTGATGGCGTTGCGATCGAGGTAGTTGAGCCAGTACATGATCCAAAGGGTGGGCTATTCATCGTTAGAGCTTGAAGGATGACTTGAAGTTACGATAAGTAACTCACCATGATCCAACGATCCAGCTTCTTGACCAACTTGATCTCCTCAGGGTCGCTCTTCGCCGTAGCACCAGAGTAATCGCCATTACTCTTCTTATCAAGAATCTCAGCCGAAAACTCCTCATGGGCCGCATTCTGCTTCTCGTTATCAAGGGTCTCAACACCAGTCATGGTCTTCTGCTCTTGAGGTGCCGCCATAGTGAACCAAGCTCTTTTCAATGTAACTTAAAAGAATGAAGAGTTTGAGAGGATGAGATGGTTGGAATTGTTCTGGGGCAGGGGGGGAATGCATTGGTATTTGAACTTGAATTTTGACCCAAGTCTCTTCCCCGCATGTGTTTACCCCAGATTCTCAGATATCTGGGGTGGCGGGGGGGATTGTTGAGGGGATCACCAATGTGTTGCTGTGTGGGATGCCCATGTTCGGCGACGGGGCCGCGCGCCGAATGGTGTATGCCAAGACGCTATTTGAGGGCGAGCTAGGATAGTTGCGATGAGGAGGGAAAATAGTTCCTATCGAGTCAAGCAAGGATGACGCTGTGAAGGAGAGCGAGGGTAACGATATCCGAAGTAGGTTCCATCCAGGCAGTGGAAATGGTAAAGGCACTTCCTGCATAGACTGATCAATTTGTTGGTAACTGGACTTAGCATAGGTAGACATGGAGGTTATACTATCAAAGTACTACTCAAACAAGGATGTAGGTTTATCCCATCCAATCTGACTACCCAGACAATCCCAACCCCACGAGTCAGGATTAAGGTAACAATTAAGCTTGTTTAGTCTACATTTCACCAACCGAAGCCCCATAACTCCCCTCTCAAGCGGGGGTCCCATCTTTTTCTCTCTCCATCTCCACGGCCTCACCCACCGAAGCGCGGCCTCCATCGCCGTCCATGCCTTCAAACGCCTGCGACAGATGTCACCGTCGCAAAGTCCGCTGCGACAAGATCCAGCCGCAATGCGGGCTCTGCAAAAGAGCCGGCGTGACGTGTGAGTACGCCGTTAGTGAGCATCAGCTGCGTAGGAGGAATACACAGAAGCTGGAGAGGAGGATAAGGGAGCTGCAGGCTAGTAACGAGACGTTGTCGGCGCAGCTTCGTCGTGAGGGGACGTCTGCGCCGAGGGAGAGGGAGGTGGAGGAGTCGCCTGCCACGCAGCTCAATGGGTCGAGTCCGCCGGGGGATGGGGAGGTTGCAGAGGAGGTTATTCAGATGAGTCTCATTGCAGGCGGAGGACATCACTTTGTTGGTTCGACGAGTGGTCTTTTACTCGCGAATCTGTTACAGTCGCGACCGCAGCCTTCATCGTCTTTGCCTGCATCAGGATGGAAACCAACCTCGATATCAGACTTCACTTCCTCCCAAGGGGGCTCAGGTTTACCACCCAAGAGTCTCGCATCGGAGCTCCTCAAAGCATACTGCAGCCATGACCACCTCTGCTACCCCTTCCTCTCCATCAAATCTCTCTACCGCTCCCTGGACGCAGTTTACGAAGAAGGTCGCGAGAAGGACCCGGTGGATGCCTTCTTCGTTGACATGACCCTGGCGATAGGCACAGCCCAAGTCCATAAGTTTAACTGGAATGGCGTTTATGATGCTGAGACGCATTGCAACCGAGCCATGACGATGTTGGCGGATGTTCTTGCTCGAGATGGCATCGAGAGGTTGCAGGCTTTGCTGTTGGTGTGTCAGTACAGAATGGGAACTACGTCGAGCAATACTACCACGAGTGTTTGGCATCTCATAGGTGTCGCTGCTCGGACGTGTCTAGAGATGGGCCTCCATCGAGCTGCCACCTACGCACTGCCCCAGTCAAACGAGGATGATCCGAATCGCAAAGCCAAGGAGGAAGATATGGAGACAAAAAGGCGATGTTTCTGGAGTCTTGTCGCTCTCGACCGCGTAACGAGTCTTGCCCTTGGCCGTCCTCTGGCACTTCAGCTCGAAGACATCGACGTCGACCTCCCCTCATTAGCAACACCCGATCAACTTCCCCAAGACGGCAGTCCTCTTTCATCAGCACCCTACGGAACACCACAATACCGCGCCGCAACATCAGTGTTTGTACACATCGTTCGCTACCGTCTCATATGCGGCAAGATCATAAATGCACTACACCGAAGCGCCAAACACGTTACCTTTGCTAGTATAAGCTACGAAGAAATGCGAACTGCGCTGGCGAGGGAGCTACAGGAGTGGCATACAGAAACAGCGAACCTGCCCCTTGTCAAAAGCGATGCGGCTGCTGCTTCGCCAGCTAGCGGGTCTAGTTTTCGCTGTGAGGAGTGGTATCGGCTTTTGTACCACAATGGTATGCTCATGCTCTTCCGGCCGTCGCCGTGCTTGAACGATGCGTCGGTAAATAGTCTTGCATTGCAGAATGTTTTCGACTCGGCGCGGGGGGCTATTAGTCTATATGCCAGTCTGCACCGATCGCGGAAGATGAATTACTCGTGGATAACGATGCATTCTGTCTTCCTAGCCGGACTGTCATATATATTTGCTCTACGGCATCACTTCCAGGCTTTACAGCTAGCAAGCTCTGAACCAAGACGAGCCAGGTTGCACACAACACCTACGATAAACCAAGTCGTCAACGATACGCGCGCCTGCTCAAAAGTCCTAGTCGCCGTATCAGAAAGATGGGATCTCGCGAGGAACTGCTCCGATCTCTTCGATAGACTGAGCGATGCCGTGGTGGCGGATGTAGTTGAAGCATCGACGCCAAGCCACACTACCGATATGAGCGTTGCAGCGGCTGTGAATGCTGTGCCGTTCTCTGCGGACTTGGCGAATATGACGGTTGATAGCACGTTTAGGGACTGTTTCGGAGATCTTCAGAGTCTTGGGTTGGATGAGTTTCATAATGATGCGATATCGCAGCTTTCTCAGGAGTGGTTCTTTGGTTTGGGGGATGATACCCATAGGTATTACTAGCGATATGGTTATATACTTGATCAGTCGAGAGATTGTATGGAGATATCATATTTATACAGCTGCATGCGATTCCTGAGGTTGAATTCGTTCTGGTGTTCCAAGCAGCAATCCGTATATCAATGACTTTCGAGTTACCAATGCTCCCTGGAGGACTCGTGGACTAGTGAAGGGAAATAACCAGAATAAACGCAGTATAACACCAGGAGCAATCTAGGCCAGCATCAAAGAGTCATATGCACGACAAACTGCGTTGAGCCATGTCTCACAAAGACCAAATCTCAATCTCGTCTCAATACGAACAGACTGTCTTCCAAGCCAACTATTCTCGGCCAATAAACCAAATCCAGCTCTTCCAGTTCGCCGAACCCAATCAAAATAAAGAAATACTAGCGTCCAACTCTACGAGTGATATTTCGTGCTAACCCCGGCTCTCAATTGTAGAATCCACTGCTTGAAGAGCGGAGCTGACGGACTCGGTCGCCGAAACCGCGCGCAGACGAACCGTGTAAGTGGATCGATTCTCGGCGCCGAGTCCGCTAATCCACAACCCATTCATCGCGGATAAGTCATGAGATATTCATCTCAAAGATTGATACACAAAGGAGAACATCTTTATTCCGACAGTTCACACGTTTGACAAAGTGTTTCTCGACAGAGCCGCAACTCTCAATTACCCCTCTTGACAACCTCTGAACTCTCATCTCGCCAACTCCCTTCACTTCACCTCACATCTCATCTCACCTCACATATATCCAAAATGCTCGACAGACCACCCATTCGCATCGGAAATGTCTCCGGCGCAACAGGCGACCACCCGCACGCCATGGCGCGCATGGTCATCTCCGGCAACGTAGATGTCATCACGGGCGACTGGCTCTCCGAGATGAACATCGCCTGGAACGCAATCACAAAGCAGGAAGTCGACCCCAACCTGGGCTACGAGAATGGTTTCTTCGAACAGCTCGACGAGTGTCTTGACGATATCATGCAGCGCGATATTCGCGTGGTTACTAATGCGGGCGCGCTGAACACGGATGCCCTGTATGACAAGGTTAGAGAGCTTTGTGAGAAGAGGGGGTATGGCGATTGTGTGGTTGCCAAGGTCCTCGGCGATGATGTCTCCGAGGTTGTTATTGATAGGGAGAAGAGGAGGAGTGTGCAGATTACGCATTTGGACCATCCAGAGCAAACACTTGATTCTTGGGGTTTTGAACCCTGTTGCGCTACAGCGTATATCGGCTGCTGGGGCATCGTCCAGGCCCTTCGCGCTGGCGCAAGGATAGTCATCTGCGGTCGCTGCACAGATGCATCCCCCGTCATGGGCGCCGCAGCATGGTATCATGGCTGGCGAGAAGACCAATATGAGGAGCTGGCTGGTTCTCTGCTAGCCGCTCACCTCATCGAGTGCGGCCCTTATGTCGTCGGAGCCAATTTCTCTGGCTTCAAAGACTTTCTACCTGAGCTTGTGGATATTGCATTTCCGATTGCTGAGATCAATCAAAAGGGGCGTTGTACGATTGGTCGAACGGGTGAGGGCGGCGGTCGCGTCACGAAAGAGACTGTCACGGCGCAATTGCTCTATGAGCTTCAGGGTCATTTATACTTGAATCCCGACGTCGTGGCTGATCTATCAGGAGTCAAGGTTGAACAAGAGTCGCCTAATCGCGTTTCGGTCTCTTGTGTAAAAGGCTTTGCTCCGCCTGCGACCGCAAAAGTCATGATCGCTGCAAAGGGCGGCTTCCAAGCTGAAGCAACATTCTACATCAACGGTCTTGACGTGGCTGAGAAAGCAGCCATGATGAAGGCCCAGCTGGCACACATGTTCAAAGACTCCAACTTCAGCCGTCTGAGTATTGAGTTATACGGCACACCCGCTGAGAACCCCACGTCTCAGCAAGCAGGTACCGTCTCCCTGCGCGTCTTCGCCCAGGCCCGCCGGAAAGAAGACATTGAGGCTTCAAAGTTCAAAGTCCCTATCTACGCCCTCCGTATGCAGAGCTATCCCGGCTATCACATGAACCTTGACTTCAGAACCATGGTCCCCAAGCCCTTCATGGAGATGTTCCCCGCGCTGATGCCCGTGTCCGCCATCGACCACCGCGTTGAGATGAGCACGGGTGTTTCGCACCGCGTGGAACCGCCTACAAAGACAGCGACATATCCCATCGTGCGGCCATCGACAGAAACTCACGGACCGGTGGACATGCTCACCTTCGGACCGACGGAGTGGGCGCCGCTGGGGAGTGTCGTGCATGCGCGATCGGGCGATAAGGGTGACAATTCCAACGTGGGATTCTTTGTGCGAAACGACGATGAGTATGCTTGGTTGAGGAATCTATTGACTGTTTCGAAGCTGAAGCAGCTATTCGGGGATGATTGGTTCAAGGGAAATCCTGACCGGAGGGTTGAGAGGGTTGAGTTCCCTGGTATCAATGCTGTACATTTGTGAGTCTACCCCCTATTTGAAGCAGGTTGAGTATATTAATTGCTGTGCAGCCGAGTTTTGGATAACTTGAATGGTGGTATTGCTTCGTCGGATCGTATTGATGGGTTGGGTAAGGGTATTGGCGAGTACTTGAGGAGTCGATATGTTGATGTACCCAAGACGTTTCTTGAAAGGGGGAGAATTTAGGTATCAAGAGAAGGCATATAGATAGATAGAGAAGTTGGCATGAAAGGCTTATGATACTCGATAGCTACAAGTCATCGAACGAGTCCTTTTAAAGCCTGATATCACCACCCAACACTCTGCCACTTCAGCGCCAATGAGAATAAGTATACATTTCCACGCAGATCTACTCCTTACTAGGGGGACATAAAGACGCAAAACCCATATCAGCTTGATGCAGGACCTCTTGTCGTACACTCTCCCTATGAAGACTCGATCCATTTTATAATCGAGGTGGACCAGAGACAACAAGCACTGAAATCATCTTAAGTTGACAACGCCCTTTGGTCAGTATTCTGTAACACAACGTTTCCTTTACCAGATTGAACTTTAAGAGCTGGTTGGCGAACATGTTCATGCGTCTAAGCAGAGCTACATACTCAAACCTCATTCGTCAATTAACTCGTAACCTGGCTCCTCGGGCCAGCTCCGGCCGAGGTTATTATTACAGTTCCATGCAAAAGTTCCGATAACGAGCTAACGAGAGATATATAATAGAATAGGTATGTAAAACATATTATAGTTAGAAGACTTTATATATAATCTCAGAATAAGATTAGATAAAATTATGTAAAATCTAGAATAGAGGAAACTATTAGAACCTTTGCACGCCTACTGTACATCAGTCTCTGCCACAGAACGATCGACAAATCCCGAGCAAGATAAATCCATTTACGCTCGATATATAAACTCAAAAAACATTACAACACACACAATAATACAGGCATGTCGTGCTGGAACGACGACCATTATAGTTTTATAGATTTAGTTACGCGCTGAGTAGCTACATAACGACACGCATCACGTCCCAACATTAACGACAAAACCAATTGGACTTTACAATATATTCAAGACTGCGCAAGTTCGTGTTACACGTACAATCTCCTTCACACTGCTATTCAACCGTCTTCTGGCTTCTTTTCTTCTCCCTCCGACGTCGCCGCCAACCCCTGCCTATCTCAGAACGCCTAAATCCGCAAATCCCGGATCGTGCTAGGTATAATATTCGATCGAGGTATGGTGGTTTCTTCTCAGAGTATGTGCTTATGTCCAAGTCTCCCGCGATCGTACGGGCTAGACAAACGAAAATAAAAAGGGAATACGCATGGTTTGTTTTGGGGGATATCACAAAATATGCTTCATTTACAGAGTCTCGAGCTTGTCGAGGATGGCCTTGGTGAATTGGTGGGTGGTGGAGGAACCGCCCATGTCGGGGGTACGGACCTTGCTATAGGATTGTTAGCTTCTGCGCTGAAACAAGTGAATGGTGTCAAACTTACCCATCAGCAATAACGGCGTAGGTGGCCTTGGAGATGCGGTTAGCATGCTCGTCGAGGCCGAGATGTCGGAGCAGCATGCTGCCGGACAGGAGCATAGCAGTAGGGTTAGCCTGGTCCTTGCCCTTGATGTCAAGACCGACGTGACGGCAACCGGGCTCGAAGACGGCGACCTCACGACCCATGTTGCAACCAGGGACGATACCGGGACCACCAACAAGGGCAGCGCCAATGTTGGACAGGATACCGCCGTAAAGGTTAGGCATGACCATAACGTCGAACTGCTGAGGGCGAGAGACAGCCTGCATAGAGGCGTTATCGACAATCATGTCGTTGACCTCGAGGGTAGGGTACTCTTTGGCGACCTGGTGGAAGGTGCTGCGGAAAAGACCATCGGCAAGCTTCATGATGTTGGCCTTGTGGATGCAAGTAACCTTGGATCGACCGTTGGCGAGAGCGAAAGAGAAAGCGAACCTGGCGATACGCTCAGACTTGGCGCGGGTGATGATCTTGAGAGACTCAACGACACCCTCAACGCTCTGGTGCTCAAGACCAGAGTACTCACCCTCGGTGTTCTCTCGGATGATGCACAGGTCGACGTCCTTGTGGCGGGTCTCGTAGCCGGGGATGTTCTTGATCAAGCTGATGCTGGCGTAGATGTCAAGCTCCTGTCGCATGGCGACGTTGAAGCTCTGGTGGCCGGATCGGCTGATGGGGGTGTGAAGGATACCCTTGAGACCGAGCTTGTTGCGCTTGAGGGAAGCGACAGACTCGCGGAAAGCATCCTCGGTGCGGCCGGCGCCCTCCATACCAGAGACCTCAATCTGCTCCCACTCAACGGGGACGTTGTCGGCCTTGAAGACAGTCTTGACGGACTCAGCAACCTCGGTACCGATACCGTCGCCGGGGATGAGGGTGACAGTGTACTTGCCGCCATACTTGGCAGGCTTGAAGATGTCGGACTGGATGGTGGCGAAGGATCGGGCGAGCTGGGGTTGTTGCTTGGCGACGCCGCGCAGCAGCTGAGTGTAAATGTTAGCAACAAGTTCAATTGAGTGTTGATGGAGTTGTGTGCTCAATCAGAGCCATTTGCGCGTTGTGGTTCTTGTCCCGCAGTCATGTCCCTCTCACCAAAACTCCAATTTTCACCTGTTGTTGTGTCGCGACGATGATCATGACATGGTGCATGCCGTCACTCACAGCCACAACAATCCATTTGCTGACAAGCATTCCTCCCCATAAACCACAACGCAGCACCACAAAAGACCATCATGACATACAAAGAAAAGAAGAAAAAAACACCAAAACGTACCTGGGCCGATCGAAGAGAGCCTCGAGACAACATGATGACGGTGGGGTATCTAAAAAGAAGAGAGGAGAGCTTTCTTAGGAGGGGGAGTCAAAGGTGAACCGAGGCACCGCGCACGAGGAGAGGAGGAAGAGAAGGAGAGGAGAAGATTGAGTAGGCACGGGAGGGTTGCAGAGGAGGAAGATGTTTTCAGAAGCAAGAGGTTAAGAAGAAAGAAGTGCAAGCAAGAGCAAGAGCAAGTGCAAATGCAAATCGCGCATGGCCCCTTCCGTTTTCTGTCTCCGTTGCCCAAGGTTCCCACGGGTAGCCCAGAAATGGCCCTGGCTACTGGCCTCCACTGCCTGAATTGACTTGGCTTGGTGGTCGCATTGGCCGAGCTCTCCATTACCGAGACTTTTTTTCTCTCTCTTTTTTTCGGCCGCCGCTCGGAAAACGCGATTGTTCCGAGCTGTCACTGGACGGGTGGGGACTTACGCCCGGAGCCTTAGTCTACAATAAGTAGCTTATGGGGGGGTTTCCCTCTCTCAAGTCGGCTCGGCCGCTAGAATTTACTGCTCTCTTAGGCTTAGCTTACAAGGGCTGGACCGAGCTTTGGACGCAAACGACGTCACAAAAATGCTGTCGAGTGAATAACACAAGCCAATGCTGAATTGATAGCTTCATGTTTATGTCCATTTAGCCAGGCTCGTTTCAATCTCACTACTAATAGACTTATGCTCACTGTACATAGCTTCTTCAAACCTCTACAGACATATCATGACGACCATGAAATAACAAGCTCTATTCTTCATGTGGAGCCTTTCTGTGGGTCGAATAAAACTTGGCGCAGTGTCAGGTTGCAAGATTCTGGTTGCTACTCGGAGTTCGTACTTACGAAACTCTTACAGGTAGAATGCTCCGAAACTAGCATCGAGAATAGAAAGCAACCGGATATACATTAACATCACTTCCATGTTATTTAGTAACTCAAACACAATCGGTTTCGCTAATAACTCTAACAGCCATAGTCAATAATAACCATGATATGTTTCCATGGCAGGCAGACCAAATATCGCCGGGTTCTATCTCAAAATTAGAGACTCACATCTACGTTATAGCGGTATTCACAGCCATGACAGATCTTCTTCGTACCTCATCCTCATCCTGACCCGTCGTGTATCATCAGCTCGCCAGCTGGTGCTCATAATCCTCATAACATGTCATATACAATGCCAGACCGAACTCCAAAAAGACCTTGATGCGCTCCCAAACACGTGGCTTACCATACAAGGGGGCGTCTGTTAAACTTAGATTCCCTCATCTTCGTCCAAAGGCTCAACTCTCACCAAGATCTCTTCGAGAAGTCCCTCGAGGAAACTGCCAACCTCTCTGCCCATTCCAACAGGCTCGGCCTTATCATAATGATCAATTTCCTTGCAGACGTGTGCCAACTTATACACAAGCTTTCGTAGCTTCTCATGTGCAGCCTCTGCGCGTTGCTGTTGAGGTGTAATTTGAGCTGGATTCTGTCCTGGTTTATATACGTGCTGAAGGCTAATCTGCCGCCGCTTAAGCGCCTCTTCGAGTGCTGGGAACATGACATCGTTCAGCGCGTCGAGCTCGCCATTTGGATTAGCTGGCGCGGGTGCAGGGAAAGCTGAGGGAGCGGAAAAGTCAGACGGACTCGGTGACTGCGACTGAGCCTTCGGTGGAAGAGGCCGAGGGCCTTGTGCTCCTCCTGGAAGTGGCACATGAATTTGCGGTGCAGGAGAGTGTTGTAGTGAAGGGACTCTTTGATTTGTGGTAGCTTGATTGGGTCTGTATGGAGGTATCTCTGGTAAGCTCATCTGCTTCGTGGTCGTCGGTCGAACAAGATGCGTTGGCGGAGCAGGTGGTAACGACCAGTGTGGTGGCTCAAGCTGCGGGCTGGCTCTACTCTGAGTCTGTGGCTCATAGCCTATGTTGAGCATGCCAATGTCGCGCTGCAATTGGCTTTGGAGCTCACGATCATACTCTGGAGACTCATTCACAGGCGCAGGAGGCATTGGCCGTAATGGTCGAGGAGTGTCAGCGCTATCTCTGGCGGGCGGTTTCAAAGGGGTCTGAGGTAATGCTCTCGTTGGTGATTGAACTGGTGGCTGGTATTGTGACTGCGGAACAGCCTTTCGCTGTGGGCTTGACTGCCTCGAGCCTGGGTTGGGCGCCTTGACAGTCTCAGGCGATTGAAGTGAAAAATCTCGCAACTTAGTTGGGCTGCCATCACGCCGTTGCTCGCCATAATCTTCTTCGCTTTCAAGTGGTCGGGACGAACGTGCATTTGTCGCATTCTCGTCCAGTGCATTGAGACCTGGTCGGTTGACAATGCCTCCACGCTCGCCAACAAGTCTGACGGTGCCGAAGTCCCACATGTCCTCGTCAACTCGCTCACGTTCTGCGGGAACTCGTCCACTGTGAGACGCATCCCAGTTGTCATCGTCCTCTCCCTTGTGTGTGGCTGCCCAGCGTGTGTGTCTTTCAATAAGCTCTGTCAGATATGTCGTCCGTTTGGCCCGTCTAATAAACGGGTGACGCAGCATATCTTTAGCTGTCGGTCGGTCTTTCGGATCTCGCTGGAGACATAACTCAACGAAGTCTTTGAAGGCCTTGGTAAAATTGCCTTCAAGTCGTGGGGGAGGGTTTTTGGGGATTAAAAAGAGAACCTTCATGGGATGAATATCCGCATAGGGCGGCTCCCCGTTTGCCAGTTCGAGAGCTGTGATGCCAAGGGACCAGATATCGGCCTTGTGATCGTACCCAGATTGCTTAATGACCTCTGGTGCCATCCAAAACGGTGTTCCGACAAAAGTATTCTTCTTTGTCATAGTTGCAGAGAGCTGACCCGAGACGCCAAAATCAGCGAGCTTGACCTGCCCATTGTTGCTGAGAAGCACGTTGGCAGCTATAGGTAATTAGCGACGAGTAAGAAATAGGTGCACTCGCTTTACCTTTGATATCTCGATGGAGCTTTTTATCTGTATGGAGATAGTCCAGTCCCATGAGCAGCTCACGCACTATGATGGCAATGTAGTCCTCTCCGATCAGTCCTGGCTTCATCAGGTCGGCGCAACTTCCACCTGAGCAGAACTCCATTACAATCCATAGCTCTGCACCCTTGGCGTATGACCCATAGTACTTGGTGACATATGGAGATTGTAGTTCGGATAGGATAGCGATTTCCTGAATAATGTCCTCGACTTCGTCTTCGGCACTCTCTATATCGATAACTTTGATCGCAACAGCCTGGCCCGTCCGCTTGTCGACTCTGATATTGTGTTAGCTAGAAACTCGAGCATGGGCTTCTTGGCGTTATTGTCCGTACCCTTTATAAACTTTGCCGAAACTGCCTCCTCCTGCGCAATGTCAGTATAACTTTTTATTTGACCTTGCGATCTAGTGTCACTCGACACGCCATCACGTCGAGACTGACCTATGCAGTATTCCTTCAAGTAAAGAAGCTCTGGATCCAGCGCTTCGTTTCCCTCTTCGACGTCATGCTCGCGATCCGCCATTGTGTATTATGTTCGTGAGGGAGCTTCCTCTCTCAGGGCTGCAACGTTATGACTACCCCACGCTCGGTCGATGTTGATGTTCGTAATTCGTTAATTGCTGAGAAAGCCAAACCGTAGGATTTCAACCGACGGGCACTTCAGATCCTCCTCAGGTCAATCGTTATCGAAGCAGCGCGTGACGTCGAATCGAGGCAGCTTCAAGTGGGATATTGTGGTTTGGCGGTGTCGATTAGCGGCAACCCCACCACTAAAAAGAAGTGTCGTCTCGTCTCGGACCGTGCTCGTGGAAATCACTTGTCTCAACTTTGCGAAATGTCGCGTGGTAATGAGAGTAATAATAAGGAAAAAAGAAAGGGGGAAATAAAATGGGAGATGACGATGTACTCAAATAGAAGGGAGACGAGGTGAGAAAAGAAACGAGCTGGTCGCACAACGCAGCCAATCGCCGTCTACGCAAGGGAAAGAATCAACATGCAGCCAAAACAAGCAGGCGCAAGCTAGAGAAAGAGCAATAAATGCACGGTAAGCTAACGTTAGTACCTTCCCACTATGAAACGGCTGGCTCTGGCTCAATGTTGCTGTTTACCTTTGGTCTTGCCAGGGCAGGTGGGGGTTGTTGAGGAGCAACCGCTCATCCTTCCTTGCCAATCAATCCATGGCACGCATCGACCTGAACCGATCGGCTCATGGCTGTTCCTGGTGCGACCCTCAACCCCCTGTAAGTGGCCGCACACAGAGGGAGGGGTCGCTAGAATCCTCCCACCTCCCCGCACCTGAGAGCGAGATCTTCAACTAGGAACTATGGAACCTAAAGCGTGGCCTTGACCAGCCTCTAACGTTAGAGACTGTTCCGAGGCCAATTATCAAGCTCGTATTAGAACATCTATGTATGACAACTTACAGAAGGGCCCGTCGAGCCAGTCAGCTCATGACTTCTCTTATCATGGATGTTCTGGCGGATCAATGGATGCTTTTGATAGGTGGTAATGTATGTTGGCTGGACCAAACGGCGAAATTAGCTCTTGGATATCACTTTAAGAACAAGTCAGTGCGGCCATGTGTACTAGATTGACAGGTAAGATTATCTTTTTACTGCCTGTATTAATAAGTAATTATGCATGTGTACTCGACTGCTGTACACTGTGCTCGGGGAACGTTGATGAGATTGGTGCATTCCTTAAAGACATTAATCTCCTGCATTCATTTGTCTTCATTTGTCATTCCTCGTCCTGCTACATACGCTCAAAATTGAGCTGTCTAAATAAAGATAGTAACCTCCCATTCCCGCCTTCATGATAATAATCATTCCAAACGAGAATGATGCTCATAAGGATTCATAACCTGCCTATCCCGCTGACCGCAGCCAGTCCAGTTCCCAGGGCTCCGATATGATCTATCTGCAAATGCTTGCTGTAGTCCCGCATAAAGAGAAACGAATCGCCATATCGAGTCAACGCTATTGCTAACTCAGTCTTCAATGAACTCGATCATAACCGTCCCCTGTTTCAGTCCTGTGTCTGCAATAGTCGCATCCATACTCTCAATGAGATCCTGACCAGCTGGCATCTTCTTGAGCTCGAACTCAATCCCTTCCTTGCCTTCCAGAGGCTCGGCCTTGAGCCATTCGTAGATTCTGCGGACTTGGTCATCAAGATTGAACCGACGAATGACACGGCCGGTAGGGTGTCGGAACTGAATGCGTGTCGTAGTTGTTGGGTCGGCTTCAGGTTCCGTATGAGGGTTTGAGCTAGATATTTGGGCCCATGGACTCTGCTCAACCGGCGCTTCAGGTTCCTTGCCCTTACCGGTCTCTTCGGGGGCAGGCGTTTTAGTCAAAGCATCAGGGTCGTGAAGATTAGGTGTCGAAGAGCCTCCACTTCCAGAAGCACCCTCTAGACTGTTCTTCAAAGCCATTTCCAACATCTCATCCTCGGTCATACGCTCAACGTCCACTCTCTGAGGCTTGCGTGCTGTGGACTTGGCTACTGGGTTCTTGCTATTGGCTGCAAGACTGTAGCGGTCGAGGAATTCAGCTAGCTCGGCGTGAAAGTCTTGAGCGGAAGGGAAGGGTCTTCCGGTCCAAACCTTGACCTGCTCACCCGTTCGAGGGTCAATGATGGAGACATGAGGATAGTTATCAGGATTTTCATGTGTCTGGTTGGGGAAGTAGAAATTGATAAACTCCTCGGCGTCCGGAAACTGCTTGTCGTACTGCAGGAAAATGAAGTTCTCTGCAACGAGGTCCTTCACATCTTTATCTTTCCAGATGTCGCGGTTCAAAGCCTGGCAGTTGAAGTCGTTCATATCCTGGAGATTAACCATGATCCACTTCTTATCTTCCTTGCCCAGAGTACGCGCCTCATCCCACGACATTCGCGCCATCAGGTCGTAAGGTGGTCGAAACAAATCCTCAAGTCGTCTTGCATGAGCTCCATTCTCAGCCGGCTGAGTAGAACGACGTTCCGGGTCGGCCCATATTTGCTGAGAGAACGGTCCTCCCGCACGATTGGCTATTGGATTGCATCAGTTTGAGCCCATTGTATATTTCCAGTAATACTCACGTGGGTTTAAGCGCCGTCTTTGTCTCAGCTGTTCGAGGAAAGCGGCCTCCATTCCATCATCGTTTTCACCACCACCCCAGCCAGGTGCCACCAGAGTCTCAGTAGTCCGTGCGATGGGTGCTCGCACGTCATCCGGGTTTCCTCCTGATCCAGACCCTTGGTTGCCTTGGTATAACTCTTCCTGCAAGCGCTTCGCCATCGCCATGTCTTCCTCTTCTTGAGCTAGGGCAGCGGCCTGGGCAGCGACAGCTCTATCGTTATCGTCTCCATTGTCGCTAAAGTCATCGAGTTGCATATCCTGGTCATCATCGCTATCTATATGGATGACCCCCGCAGAATCTTGTCTGCCAATGTTGCCTCTGGCTGTTGCTGATGTCGATGCAGGCGCCGTTGCTGCTGGTTGTTCTGTTGAAGACAGGCCAGCTCCCACGCCAGACACTAGATCAGGATTCTCGTAGAAGAGTTCGATAGCACGCTCGAAGTTACCCGCGGTCATCTCAAGGAAGCTCCGGGCAACATCAGTGCTTGCGCCAGTGATGGCCATAAAGGTGGAGATGTTGTCGTCCATGGCTGGCGACGCTCCTAATGAGGCAGTGGTCTTCGGGCTTAGGATATTGTTGAGTGTCGAGTATAGAAGGTATTGGGAGTGCTGAGAACTCGACCGGAAACACGTCGTCGGCTAGTGATATCGTAGGTTCAGTGTAGCTCTTGTGTGGAAGCAATATCGAAGCCCCGCTACCAGGACAGCGAGGGGAATATCAGGGGTTGATACTCGTTCGTCCTGGGGATATAGCGCAATTCGGAGAAAGAACAGTTCGTAATATTTGGTCTTTCAGCTCTTGATGGCAACGTGCTAGTAGAAAATGCAGCGTTGTCGGGCAGAGTCATGAGTCTTCATGTGCAAGGCGAAAGTTGAAGGTGCAAATGAAGCACAGACATTCACACAGGCACCCAACCACAGTGACGCAACCGGGTGGGTGGAGCTTAGCACCTTTTTGGAGGGGCAAGTTGACAGGGGACCACCAGAAACTGACATCGGAAAATGAATGACGCGATTGCCGAGACGCTACCCTATATTACTGGAGCTTCACTTTCCTATTTTACCTTTGACAAGGCAGCTGAGAGTTTTTATAAAATAGTATTCTGATCAAGAATCTTTCTGAGTATTATATAAGACTAGACAAAACAGAAGTTGGGGCTAAAAAGTTGTTGAAGGCTAATATTCGAACCTACTTCCGGGCAGAACTTGCGCAAAAAAGGCAGGGAACGCGGCAACAATTAAAGAACCAACCCTTTTTGAGTGCCTCTAAGGGTGTGGAATACTCGAGCAGAATCTTCTTAACTAGATACAATCTAGAGTTCTTCAGAGCAATCATAATAAATGCACCCTGGACAACAATAGAATTACTTACAACTTTGAGCTAGTGTCACGTGTAGATGCTCTATCAGCTTAGTCATGATTCTAGTCGTCACGATATGGTTGACTTGAGGATCGGCTGCCTCAGTGATATTACAGCCTACCTAATTCGTCACTTGAGGCTGCCTATCTGCGCCGAATAAAACACATCTCTGAAAGCGCCATTGACAGCTTGCCTTTCTACTTATTTTCAAGGCTTATACATCTGTTTCGAAGTTTAGACAAATAGCCTCAACTATGGCGGCGGCGGCTTCATCCAAAGAAAGGGAGCTACAGCTGCTAGACAGTGTGGAGCTTAAGATACTGAACGTTGCCAACAAAGAGAAGAAGCTACACGAGCTGCTGCAGCGATATTTACCGCCTGTTCTCGTCAAGGCGGCCAGTGAGCATGCCCCAGTTCGAGCCAAGGTCAGCACTTCATATCAAACTGAGATAGGCTCAGGAATGTAATACTGAGCGATCTATAGGTAGTCCAAATCTTTTCCAGGCTAAAGACATTCATCCAGCCTCCCGAGTACGTCTGAATAGTCTTCTGTGAAATTATTGGAGATAATTCGCTTAATGCAAAAAATACTGACCTAATCCTAGCATCATTCTTCCTGTGGGCGCGCTTCTTGACCAGTACAAGACCAGCGACTCCCCGTTAGTCAAGCAACTTGACATCTCAGGCATTCAGCATAGCATAGAGCGCCTTGATGACTATGAGCGAAAGGAGCTTATTCCTAAGGCTTTATCGGGCTTCTCCAAAGATGAAGGGTTTGCACGAGCTGGGCCATTCTTCAATATTATCCTCCGTCTTCTACTAGATGCCCGGATACCTCCAAGAGGCAGCAAAGAAGACACTGAATACCGAGAAGTAATCGGACTGTCAGATGAGGCTGATGCGAAATTCCTTGCCAAGCACATTAGTATCTTCTTACGACTACGAAACCCTACTCAAAACCAGACCTGGACGACGGCAAATCCGACTCTGACCAAGTCTGAGCTCGAGTCACTCGCCGTGGAGAGCCCCGAGTCACAGAAGGTCTTTGAGAGACTCGCAGAACTAAAACTCAAGCTTGTTGCATTGCTTGCGAGCGGTGCTTTTACGGATGAGGAAAAGTTCCTGCCTGCGCTTTATGCTGCGTCAAGTTTCGATAACAGATTGGTGTCCGCGGCTGAGGAGGTACTAAAGCGAAGCTCCGTTTCCATGGAAGATGAGAGTCTAGTTAAACGTCTATTCCAAGCTCACTCGATACTACCGCCCACATACCGAACTCGTATTCTCAACATGCTTTCCAAATCTACCATCTCAGCAACAATGTCCGAGGACATCATGGCTGTAGTCAAGCTCAACTTTTCATCGCAAGATCAGACTTCGGATTCCCTAACGCAGAGTTTGCTACCGAAGAGCGCGCTTGAGCAGACGAAACTTCACACTGCCGCGTTTCAGTTTCTTGCCTGGGTTGCTCGCGTTGGACCGTCACAGAAAGGATTCGACATAGCGGTTCCCCTTATTGACACCATGAGCGGTTTCATTGAGGATAGTGGCTGGCCTGCTCCGGAACGGACATCACACGACGACATTTCACTGAGATCTAAAGCATACGAGACGATAGGCGTACTCGCGAGAAGCGCTGAAATGCCCATCGAGAGGCGCCTGCAACTTGCCGGCTGGCTTTTCAAGTCCTTATCAGAAGACCCTACCGCGGATGCCATTGTCAACATTGACGGCGCTCTCTCTAGCTTGACAGCCAATATTCCTGCCACCGCAGGCAGCAAATCTAACGAGCTAAAGAAAATGCTGTTGACATACATGTCTCTTCCAGATGAGCCTCCTGCTGTCCGGAGTACTCGCCATGCTGTGGTCAAGTGGGCTAACCAGTGCCTCTCGTTCTCTGATATTCTGGGCCGCTGGATCGATATCCTAGCGATTGGGGCCCATCAAGACGAGAGGAGTGATGTTGTTGAGCAAGGACATAAAGGTCTTGACCCCTGGACCTACCGTGCACACGCCGAGGCCAGTCCCTCCTTACCAGATTGGAAGGAAATGGCGGCTACTTTCTTTGGTTCTCCAATTAGTCCGGACACGTACACAGAGACTGCAGCTCTTCCTGATTTGATTGAGAAGTCGCATTCCGTGTTCGAGAATTTTCAAGGACCAAAGACGGCTGCCTTCCCTGTTGCCCTCCGTTATTGCAAGCACATCATGTTCCTGACAGCTCTTGAAGACTTCGAAGTGGAACCAGACTGGATGCAGACTCTTGATGCCCGAGTAAAAACAGACATAAAGACGCGTGAGAAGATTCTTGAGTATCTACACACAGTCGATCGCGGTTTTATAGTCTTCTACTTGAAGACATGTCTCGAAGGTGCCTATCTCAGAGACTCACCTATTACAGAGGAATGTCTTCGATGCTTCGTGGAGGTGGCATCCCTAAGCCCTGGTGGTGCACTTGGATACTTGACTGAGTTTAGTGATGGCCTGTTAAACTTAGTCAAGTCTAACAACAAGGAAATCCGATCACTTACTGCTAGAGCCCTAGGAATTCTCGTATCGCACCTTGCAAACAGCCCTGCCATGATCGAGAACTGTCGTAAGACTCTGGCTACATTGTTCGAGAACGCTGAAAAGCTAGTCGGGCCCGAACTCAATGCTGCTGAGGGAGGACTGTTGGCGTACAGTTATGTCTGCTCACGCAGTGTTTATTACGGGCAGACTGTGCCTGAGGCTACTGAATACCCCATACACTTTCTCACGGGCGAGAACGTTGCCTCGTCCCTTTACGATACTGCACTGGAGGCCTTCGCTCAACTGTGGACTGCTGGTCTCGCTATTCCCAAGCGTGATGGTGATCACCCCCTCGAGACAGTTATCAGCAAACTTATCACTCCGGCAAAGAAGGGAAATGAGAAAGCAATTCTGGCTCTTGGAAGATTGGCTGCAGGGCTCAGTGAAAGCGAAGAAGCTGCGAACGAAGATGGCGATGGCTGGTCACATGGCACCATCGGCAATATCCTGAAGGAACTCTTCACCCTACACGAAATCAAACAAGTCGAGGTTCAATTCACCGTGGGAGACGCAATCACTGCAACTGTAGCGCGGTGGGAATCAGACTATGTTAAACTGACACTGGATGTCGAGTCTCGAGGCTGCCTCCAGAAGCGTAATGGATCTCGTGGTCCACTTCTCACAGCTGTCCTCAACAAGATCTTCGCAGACTGCAAAGCTACTAAGCCATCGTTGCTCAAGGCATCTGGAATCTGGCTTTTCTGCATTGTACAGTACTGCTCGCACTTGGATGAGGTGCAGTCAAGGCTGCGGGAAACTCAAGCTTCATTTATGAGACTTCTTAGTGCACGCGATGAACTTGTACAAGAGACCGCCTCACGTGGTTTATCTTTGGTCTACGAGCGTGGTGATGCGGATCTGAAGAGTGCCCTCGTTAAAGATCTAGTATCTGCCTTCACTGGAACTAGTACACAGCTCAAAGTTGATCAAGAAACGGAGTTGTTCGAGCCAGGAGCCTTGCCAACTGGAGAGGGCAGCTCCATCACTTCTTACAAGGACATCGTCAACCTCGCCAACGAAGTTGGTGATCAGAGGCTTGTGTACAAGTTTATGTCTCTTGCTGCAAATGCTGCAACCTGGTCAACACGATCTGCTTTTGGTCGCTTCGGACTGAGTAACATTCTTTCAGAGTCGGAGGTCGACCCTAAGCTATACCCTAAGCTCTACCGCTACCGATTCGACCCTAATCACAATGTCCAAAAGTCTATGGACGATATTTGGAAGGCACTTGTCAAAGACTCAGGTGCGGTTCTCAGTACACACTTTGATGCGATTTTGGATGACCTGTTGAAGAGTATCCTGGGACGCGAGTGGCGCATGCGAGAAGCAAGCTGCGCTGCCATCTCTGAACTGATCCAAGGCCAGCCATTCAACAAATATGAGAATCGCTACCGTGATATTTGGACATCGGCATTGAAGGTCCTTGACGACGTCAAGGGTTCTGTGCGAGAAGCCGCCTTCAAGCTGTGCAGAACTCTATCCAATACCCTTGTTCGACAACTCGAGGAGGGCACTAATGGATCATCTGTCCAATCTATGATGAAAGAGGCCCTGCCTTTTCTTCTTTCCGACAAAGGTATCGAAAGCTCTGTCAAGGAAGTCCAAGCTTTTGCTGCCATCACCGTTATCGAGCTCACCAAGAAAGGCGGCAAGGCTCTCCGACCCTTCATTCCAGAAATGGTCCCTCAGCTCCTCGGCCTGTTGAGCTCTATTGAGCCTGAGCAAATTAACTGGCACTACCAGAGAGCTGGTGAGGATAGCCGAGATCAGATTGATAAAATCCGGTCGCAAATGGTGAACCGATCTCCCATTTCCGAGGCCATCGAAAATTCCCTTCGATTTGTTGATGCTGATGTCATGGCTGAGCTTGCACCTCGACTGGAGGCCACTATCAAGACTGCAATCGGTATGCCTACGAAGATTGGATGCAGCCGAGTGCTGACAACGTTGTTTACACGCCACACGAACGACGTTAAAGCCTTCGGTAACAAGTTCTTGCAACTTATGGAGAAGCAAACAATGGACAAGAATGACGAGGTCAGCCAGGCGTATGCTCGTGCTACTGCATACATGCTGAGGGCCGCGTCAGACTCAGCCAAGACTCGGTTCTGCAAGAAGTTCATTGATATGTACTTTGAAGCAGAAGAAGAGTCACGTCGTCAAAAGACTGCAGATGTGATTGTGGCACTAGCTAAGGTCTCGCCCGACCACTTCACTGCTCTCGAGACGAAGTTGCTTCCGTTCTCGTACCTGGGTTCTCACGATACGGATGAGTACACCAGAAAGGTGTTCAAGGAGGTCTGGGATCAGCATGCTGGAAGCAGTCGCACTGTTGTTCGATATGTGCCCGAGATCGTAACCCTCGTGGAAAGTTGCTTGGACACAGCGCAATGGGCGCTTCGACACGGCGGAGCTTTCACAGCTGCAGCCATGGTGTCTGATGTTGCAAGCGCAAGTGATGCCAGCGGCCAAATCAGTGATGCAAACCTGACCAAGATTTGGCCTGTATTTGAGAAGACATTGGCCCTGAAGACGTTTGATGGCAAAGAGAAACTTCTCGATGCTTACCCTCAATTTGTCGAGAAGGGACGAAATCTTTGGACGTCTGATTCCAAGATTGCTGCACAAATGAAGAAGATAGCTCTTCGAGAGGCAAAGCGGAACAACGACGAATATCGCGTCCATGCATTCCGCTGTCTCTGGAAATTCGCAAAGGCCAGGGATGATCTCGATCTACTCGATGAGATCGCGGAGATCGTTACGCCTTACCTCGAGGAGTTAAGGGGCGAGGATGAAAATGAGGACAAGATGGATATTGATACCAAAGACGGATCCAAGGAGCAACTCACAGAGAAAACGGCAACAAACGGCTTGGAGGCAGTTGCTCGCGGGTACAACCGCACCACTATCAAACAGGACTCTCTCCCAATCCTGACCAAGATTCTCAACGTCCTAAAGCCCTTCCTATCAAGCCCAAACTTCGTTCTGATTAAGCGTCAAGTATGGTACGAATGTGTACGCGACCTCATGGACGATGCTAAGTCTTCGTCTTCAGCGCCCAACGACGAGGGTGCCGTGGCTCTGACATATTTGATGAGCCTAGACATCGACTTGGTTGACACTGGTACTGAGGCGCAGAGGATCATGCGAGCAAAGGCTGTGGGTGCAGTTATGAAAGCCAAGGGCAGGGGCGTATTCGGTCAGGGAGGTCCTGACGGTGCTCAGTTGAAGACGATGGTTAGCAAGGCTTTGGAAGCTGAGAGGTCTTTGGACGTGCAGAGGGTGCTAAGAGATATTCTTGTTGAGATGGAATGAGATTTCAGAAAGAGATATACTGGAGGTCTAGAGAGTTAATGATGGTATTAGAATAGAAGATTCTTACACGCATGAGGAAAGAAGGTATGAGCCACCACCAACAAATTGCCTGCGAACGACTCCAAGAGAGGTGTTTTTGTTCTTCGTTGTAGGCCTTACAATGCACACCTGTTCTGTTGATTTGCCAACACTGGCATTACTGCGATAAACTACGGTACAGTCGAGATCTGGCATCTCGTCTTTCACCTCCTGGCTAGGTTGCTTGATCTACAACTTACTTCATGCAGCTTCAGATATTCATAAGCCTTGTACAGCTTACGACTTTCCTTGCCATTGCACTAGAGCATGAACCAAAAGGCCAGAGCTACTCTTCATGCTGTACAACCAGACAGGACAATTGCCCGACGTTGCACACCCCCAATCAAGCCCAACGTTTGCCCAATCCGTCTATATCAGAGACCCCTTTCTCGTTAAAGTGAAACAAACGCAGACGATTCAAGCAGCACAAACAAAGTCTGTAGCCTCTGCTCTGTTTCGTGGTCTGCCACCGTTGGCTATGGGCTAGTCCGGGGGGCTAGACAGACCGGATCGGACGTTGAGAACGGCCATGGGGGGCTCGGCCGGAAACGTCGGTATTTCGGGGTCCACTGCCGAAAAATTGCATCAGTGTGTGACGGAGGGCATAGTAAACTCGCCGAGGACGACGCTCCGTGCACGTGCTGTGTTGTATTGTTGGTTGTGGGAATGCAAACAAGTTTGTGTGTCTCAGCTGGCAGATACCCTTTTTTGCTAGTCGTACATCATGGTCCAGACACGTTGACAGAACGGCAGTCGAGAAGACTTCTGACAATCTGTCTAGCCCTCAAATGCCAGATAGACGCCAATAGAAAAGAAAATTGTTCAAGATATTGCCGACAAATTGTGGAAAGGACAAGGATGTCAACGTGAACGGTGGACACTTGATGCCCCGCAGCGATATTGGCACGCCAGGCTGTTGCAAGATCGCAAGAACAGTCAGATAGACCAGGTATGATGATGCCAGTCTTGTGTCATGACCAAACAGTAACAATTCTCTGCCACTCTACGGATAACATACCATCCAAGGACCAGTCAAATGGCCCAATGGCCAGCAGCTCACGATTCAGTCCTGTCCAAGCTGCAGCACACAGTTAGCGGAGAACTAGGGACTCAGAGCCATTGGGCTTCTGAGCCGCAATTTGCGTCACCAGTCCGCTGCTAGGTCTCCCACGAGGGTCGCAAGGTGGGATTGAACGATCTGCAAGTAGCAACCAGGCCCCTGGTCCCTACTTGATGAATGCGGCTAAAGGGAGGAACCAGAAGCCTAGAAATTTGAAAAGCTGATTGACAAGAGGCATTCCTATGTGTCGTCTTTTGGTAAGTTATAAAAGAGCTTTGAAACATAATTTCGAGCTCCATGTCTAAGCTCAAACCCAGCTCTCCTTCAATTGCTTCAAAAGCAAAAAACCAACAGGGGATGAAGGCTACTTTGTTAACAACAAGAACATCATGCACTGTCTTACACCAGTCATTGGGCAGACTAGTGCTCGGAAGTTCTCCAGTCATCGTCAAGATAAAAAAGATGCTTTGTCTTGCAGGATAGATGTCGCATGCTGGATGTCAGAAATAATCTTTGGTGTGTAAAGCGATCCACCAGCAACGATACCCGGAGGCCTGGAAAAACCTCCCATTCGCTGCATGTCGAGCTAGCAATAAAGACGGCGTGCTGCAGTGGTACGCTCCAGTACAGAGTTCCATGTGGTGTCCTCGGTACGAATTGGCTCGATACAGTACAGTACGTGTGTGAGAGAAAGAGAGAGTCGCGATATGCAATTCCAAGGCATCGAGGGACGAAAAGTCCCAATTGAGTTGGCCCTCTTGTAAGTAAACAAGAAAAACACTCTCTCACCAAGGAGGTTTAGCTCTGGTGTAGTTCGAATGGCTTTTCTTGCGCATGGCGCAGTAAGAGACCGAGATCTTGCTGAAAACTGTACATTTTGGGATGGGTTATGTAGGGCGCCACACTTTACTTTTGAGTTAACACCCACCAGAGAAGGGTTTGTCACCCAGATGAAGCCCCAGTTAGCCTCGGTTCTAAACAATGATGCAGGACAGACATTGGACGATTGGGTTATGAAGTGCCGTCATCTCCTGTCGTTACTGGAAGATAGCAATAACAAATACTTGGCGAGTTAACAGATAAGCATCATACACAGTCAAGGACGCATGACCTTTGGTTCTGGGACATTTTAAGATGATGCTCAAAACTTTAGGAATGAGCTGTGATGCGCTTTGATGAGCTGTTTGCAATATCCGGGAGGAAAAGTGCCAGGTCATGAGACAATTAACAGAGCAGAGTTCTCTGCCAATGATTTGACGAGATATCTGAGACCATGTCGCAACTATTCATCTCGGCGTTGCTATTCTAAGCTCGCATGTGGCACGTCGCTATGACGAGTATTCAGCGCCATGGGGGCTTGTCCCAAGGCAAGCAAGGGATTCCGGGGTTGGTTGTTGAAAAAGCAATCTCGAACTCCAGGACTGGCAATTATTTCCAAATCGAGTTGATCAACAAGGACAGCTGGAGATATTCAGATAAATGAGATGTTGAAACAGTGTTACTCCTTCTGGGTGCGCCGTGCATTTGTAACATATCCGCGCTGCGTCCAGCTGATAACGAGGTTTGTGATAAGTGATGCTTGCTCAGTGAAACCAGCAAGCGAGATCAAGGATGCTTCCTTCATACCATGCTTCTCAGGGTTCGACGATGTCAGCTTAGAGGCCAGCTGCAGCAAGTTAGCAGCCCAAGGCCATGCTGAACCTCGCTGCATTCAATATAGCGTTGCCCACCCGACGACCCAGTGCCCTGCCATTTCACCAGCGATCGTGTTTACTCCCTGCACTCAATTCCCGTCGGTCGTCTATCGCCGGCTCTGATTTTACAACGCAGCACTCAGATCGGGCTGCTTTTCAGGCCATAGATGAGATGCCCTATGATTTCATGATCCACTTCCAGCAGGGCTGTTTTCGCAGGGATATGGTAATAGTGCTCGTGCAGCTCGTCAACTCCGTCCGGTTTCCAGCGCCCAGCGCTGAGCGTTCAAGCGTTCGTTCTTCACTGTCCAGCTTTCAGTCCAAACGGTGCCTAGCTCTGCATCAGCTTGGGCACTAGGAACGGAGATAGCGCCACGCCCGCCGTCAAGGATAGCCCTGGTTGCGGAGAGCTACACAAAGCCTTTTCAGCACGACAGGCACCAAAACATGGCTGAAATCGCTCGGTCCCGGTACTCATCATTGCTGACTTTGTCACAGCATAGCAACGAAACAACACCAGCCAGGGTCTTCCAACAATGCTATTTCAGTCTCGAGTCTTGACGGAAGGACTTGAGCTCGAGCTCTGCTAGTGTTTCGCACAACACTTGGGCTATTCTATATCGCCGTAACAAGTCCGGTAATTGTATGCATCATGATGATCATGAAGCTGCCGAACCAATTGTCGATACTGTGCGAGCAGGCAAGTGAGAATAGCTAGGGCAAGGCCCACATGCTTTGTTCTTGTCCTTCTCGTTCTCCTCCCTTCCATTCTCTCCACATAGCGACACACCCACCCTCACTGGCTTTGCTCATGGCACTTCGTAGTGAGCCTCTTCTGTCTCTTCTCCTCCAATGGAAAAGTATTTCGATGCTGTGCGTTGCGTCTCCAAAAGCCCTCTTTCTGCCCTTCCCCTCTCTCTTGTTAAGTTTGTTGTAGACCATCCATCCCCTCTTTCGTATCTTAAATTTGACGTAACCCCCCTGCTGTCGAAGCAATTGTATCCGCCATTATTGTTCTATTGTTGCCGTCGTCTGTGTACCTTGTATTGTCGTCTTGAACGCTTTGTTGTGTTACGGAGTGTCCGTTGCTGCGCCTGCTTGCCCAGGTCCACGCTACCGTTACCATCATCTCATCTGGATTCCGTGCACCTGCAGCCGCTCCGTCACTCGCCAGTGGCTTCCAAGCGTCATTCGTCCATTACGGTGTTTCAGTGCCACCCCTAGAGAGCCCACACCAAGATCCAAGATCCCCTTGTCAGCGGATACGGCAGCCCACACCCCCTGGTCGATATTTCTTCCCTACCGGTACCCTCGTCCCCGCGTGCCCCCGATTGTTCTCAAGACCAGGGCCCAAACAAGGCAAGGTTAAGAAAAAAAAAGCTCGTCTTTTTTCCTAACCCTCTCCCGCATTACGACTCATCCCACGACTCTCTTTCTGTTTCCCCTCATCCATCTTTGTCCTCATCACGGTTTTCACGGCTCTTCCCTTGCGCGTGTTTCGAAAATTTGGCTGTGACAGTTACTGTTGTTTTTGTTGGCGCCTAAAAGTGAGTTTGCTTTCTTTCAGCTCTTATTGTTGTCGATTCCTTGCATCTGTTGGTATTCGAGGTTTGTGGAGGTTTGTGGGATCTTGGGCCGGACATCATCGTCATCCGACATCGCGCGCGACCACAATCGACAACACTGAACTACGAAACAACAATCAAACTCGCCGGCTCAGAAGATTGGTTCGGATTAGAAACTCGAAATACATCCAGTATGATAAGCACAGCATTATACTGCGGATCGATCTGTTTGTTCGTTCCCGATCATCCGCGAAACGATAAACCTTTGGTATTTACTACCGACGAATCTTGACTCAGCCTCGAAACATCCGCCGTCGCTATCGAGAGGAACCTCGCAAGAGGTTACTCAGAACGAAGCCTAATTCTTCGACAATTGTACTCTGCCATCAGCGCACTTTGCACTGTGCATGGCGAGTAAAAGCAAACCCTGTGTCTCCGGCGCATTGTCAATACTGTTTCGACGAACAACTCACTGGGCCACCCACTGGAAAATACGTCCACTTGTTGATCAATTGAAGGACATGCCACACGGATGGCAGATGGCGCATTTGTATCTGGCGAATTGCTCCTGAGAGTAAAACCATACAATGACATGGCGGTCCACCAGTTCCGTTGATTGGATGACCCTGATGCCAGTAAACGCCCGTTTGGAACTTCGAAGAACTCCTTGGTGGATCGCCGTATTGATGTATGCGTCGAAGCGTTGGCTGGATTGAACTGGACCTGTCGGACATGGGGAGATGGTCGGGACTGTGCGATTCGGATTATGGAGAACCTCCAACGCTACGATGCCAAGGATGCGAGGAACATGTCGACATTTCTCATCAGGCCTTTCACGACCGACATGGACTTGTGCTCATACAAGAAGTTACCGAGCAGACTGCTAACACAGGTATAGGTTCAGCTCATTTCGGGAACGTTTGTAGCTATCTTACCACATTCCTTTGGAATTTCTGGTAAAGCACTTTACCCCGCGTGAGAACGACGATTTGGCGTTTCGCATCTCCACCACTCCCCCCAAAAGCATTTCATTGCTTGTACTGGCGTGACGGCGTCTTAGAGACTTGATTCGTTTCCGTATCTTTTTAAGGATTAGAACCGGCGTGAAAGGTAAATGGGGCATGTCGACTTGGTTACTGTAACGTATCTAATGTCAGTTATTGCAGGTCTTACGATCCACATATAGCGACTTACTTCGTTGTGCTTTTGGTACTCGATTCCTTGACGGTAAGTCATGCATTATCCCCGAAATCGCTCGCATGTTCTCTTTCCCACCTCGTTTGCCTCTAAGCCGTCAGCCTCCGCCACAGAGTTTGTGCTCTGATCAATATTTCCAAGAAATCGGGAAATGTATACTTTTGCACAAAGTTTGTTGAGGATAAGATTTCCACTGAATTGTTGGATACTGCAAGACGTCTAGAGGGCAAGAGCCTCCTCGGGCACACGTGTTCCTCTGTGCCGAACTTCACCCAACAGTTAAAATGCAGGCACCGTGCCTGTCCTCTAATTTTCGGGTGTCGCTTCGAAACTCTCCTTTTGTACCATCATTTCGTGGTCTTGATCTTGGTGCTGACATATGGCAATTAGCTCTGCTACGACTTGTTTACGACGTGTACGAGTTCAATACACGGTAAGTTGTTCTGCAGTCTTGCACGATTCCTGCCTCATATCCTTGCACCCCTGGACGACCAGTGCTCAGCACAAACCACTCCTTGAAAACCGAGAGTCTCGCATGGCCTTATCAAGTCACCACCGAACCAAGCCTGGGGAGCCTCGGCTTATGGAACCGGAACCTGCAGCATTGTTCTCCGGATATTGCCTCTGCCCAACGTCTCCTGGGTTTCTGATTCATAACTGGTCGTTCTCCCGATCCCCGGGCCTCGAGTGATTCAAAGTTATCTGAAGCATTGTTTCCTCCAATCAGGCTCTAGCCTCTGAATTTGCACAGATTGGCATATTCTGCGCTTTATTGTTGGCCCTGCCGAGACCACTTTTGTTACCATTGTCTCCCGGCCTTCATTGACATTCCTTTTCTTCTTTTTTGCCACTGTCACTTTCGCCGTCTGCTCACAAGCAAATAAACAAGGTCGCTAATATTTCTTCCTAGTCTTCTTTTATCGTTGCTCTGCTTTATCAGCTTTGTGACATCTTGCTCTTCACCTTTTTCCTCGCTTACAGTTAAACATTCAAGGTTCGTTTCCCCTCCAACCTTCTCTATTTCACTCGACAATGCTTGCTTCACGTTTCCTTCATCTTCAGCGTTCCTTGCGTTATATACTGACCCGAGTGTTGAAGCGCATCATGGAAATGAACCCTGTTTTCTCTGGCGTTCCCGCCAACAACGGTCCCCCTTCTGGTCCAATGTCGTTCCAGAACGGCACTCCTCCTGCTCCTGACATGGGATCCGTCTCTTCCCCCCCTGGTGTTGGCCCTGATAGCCAGAAGAACACCCTTTGGTAAGTGATAACGACCCACGATCCAAGGCGCAACGCTAATGATTGGTAGGATGGGAGAGCTCGAGCCCTGGATGGACGAGAACTTCATTAAGGGAGTTTTCATGTCCGCGGCTCACGAAAGCGTTAACGTCAAGGTCATCCGCGACAAGAACTCCGGTAATGCCGGCTACTGCTTTGTCGAGTTCCAGACTTCCGAAGCTGCCAACAAGGCCCTTGGTATGAACGGAAGCCCTGTTCCTAACAGCACTCGCTCTTTCAAGCTCAACTGGGCATCTGGTGGTGGTCTTGTTGACCGCAGGTATGCTAAAACATCAGCTTCCAAAATTTTGACATGATTCTAACATCATCTTTAGGGACGATCGTGGCCCCGAGTACAGCATTTTCGTAGGCGACCTTGGCCCTGAGGTTAACGAGTACGTCCTGGTCTCTCTCTTCCAGGGCCGTTTCCCCTCTTGCAAGTCGGCAAAGATCATGACCGACGCCATGTCTGGCCAGAGCCGCGGCTACGGTTTCGTTCGCTTCTCTGACGAGAACGACCAGCAGCGCGCTCTCGTCGAGATGCAAGGCGTTTACTGTGGCAACCGACCTATGCGCATCTCTACCGCTACTCCCAAGAACCGCGGTAACCACGGATTCCCCGGCCAGGGCCCTCAGCATGGCGGTCCTATGATGGGCGGCATGCCTCAGCAGCAGATGTGGAACGGAGGTGGTATGCAGGGCTTTGGTGGCTACGGTGGTGGTTTCAACCCTGCCACCCAGATGAACCAGTTCACTGACCCCAACAACACCACTGTCTTCGTTGGTGGTCTTTCCGGCTATGTCACTGAGGACGAGCTGCGATCGTTCTTCCAGGGCTTCGGTGAGATCACCTATGTCAAGATACCGCCTGGCAAGGGCTGCGGTTTCGTCCAGTTTGTCCACCGCCACGCCGCCGAGATGGCCATCAACCAGATGCAAGGCTATCCTATTGGAAACTCTCGTGTCCGTCTCAGCTGGGGTCGATCCCAGAACAACTCTGGAGTCGGTACTCCTTACCGCCCTGCTCCTCCCCCTCCTCACTACATGGGCATGCCTGGCCACGGCGGACCTGGTAACTACGGCCCTCAGCACTATGGTGGCCCAGCCCCTGGTCCCCAAGGACCTCCTGGACCTCCTGGCCCTCCCGGCCCTAACGGTCCTCCTCAGGTGAGCATGATGTTCTGAATGTCTACTCATATACTGACATGTCTAGGAGTATTAAACCATGCAGTAATTTGACCACGATAACTCGTTGACGAAGGGGCTTTATACGATCAATTCCCCGGCACTTCTTTTTCCTTGGACTCAGCTATCTTGCCGTCTCATCAACTACCATGTGTAGCAGATCTATCTGTTATTCATGGCAGTTTATGAGTGATACCCAACCTTGATTTCGATTTGGGTTCATGACTTTAAGTTTTATGGCAGCTCAGGATCTCAACACGACACCACGCAACACTCCATTTCCTTGGGTCTGAATCATGATTGGCGTTGGAGATCTTCGGTCCCCCGGTGGATTATCATCAATTCAATTGATTTAAGCTACTTGCCTGTACTATGCATTTACTTTAGTCACTCACTGCCTTTTTCTTTTTGCTTTTGACTGCCACTGTCTTTAACCATGTTCAATCTGCTTTTGCGTGATGTCACGCGTCTTTGCAAAGCTCTGCATACTATTTCCTTCTGGATCGTCTTCATAGTCAACCCGAGCCTGTCACTTGGCCTGCGTTGGTTGCGTAACTCTCAATGACTTATTATAGGAGGATCGGTTGTAACGCGACTCTATTTAACATCAGCATAGGCGCAGGCAGCGTATCGGTTCACGGTCAGCATGGGAAGCTTAGCGTGAGGTGCAAAAGGTGGTTGGGAAAAGGAATGATCTTGGCTACGAATGAGTGTTGTTTCTGATGAGGCGATGGGGAGTTTGGTGGACGGTTTTGGGAGTCAGTATTATTCAAATCAGACCGATCATTGACTGTTAAAACAAACTGACTCGCGTGATCGGACACGTATGAATCCCCTCTTGTGACAGCTCAAGATAACAACGCAGCGCAGCCCAGCAAACTAGCTCGACATCTCCGCATCTTGAGACCTCCACATATGGAGAGCTGACGTAATTTGCTTCTCCGCGATAGCCAATGTATTTAGGGTTTCGTGTCTGATGGCGGTCGCCATTGGGCGTAGAAGGCGTCCAAGTTTCTGGTACGTATCCAGTGCTTGTTGTTTATGCATGCAGCATGATATCTTCATGACCCCCTCCGGAGTGGAACTTTATTTCACTGTGCTTTAAAACCACATTTCTCCTCTTTTGAAACTCGATCCATCTCCTCATTTAAGATTCTCATCACCATGTCGACCACCATTGATCTAAGTTCTTTCCCTACGGCTGCCCCGGCGGCGCCGTCAGCTGAGATTCGTTTTGCAGATGTGAGTTTGATGCCTCTGAAGTATAAATCGGTTGACTGACTTGAGTTCAGGTCGCTGTCACGGCAACTGCGAAAGAGTTCAAGGGCATATACCGTGATGATAAGCAGTACCACGAGCCTGATTTCATCAACACTCTTGACCGTGCCAAAGATGCTGGTGTGAGCAAGGTCATGCTGACGGGCATGTCGCTCGCAGACGTTTCTCACAACGAGAGTATCGTCAAGCAGCGTCCCGCGCAGTGCTACCTCACCATCGGAGTGCACCCATACCACGCCTCCGAGCTTGATGCCGGTGGCAAGGCGTATCTTGACGAACTGGAGCAGAAGGTTAAAAACGCCCTCGCACAGGACACGCCGCATATTGCAGCTTTCGGTGAATTAGGTCTTGATTACGATAAGGAGGAGCATGCGTCCAAGGACGTGCAGAAGAAAGCCTTCATAGCACAGTTGGATCTCTTTGTTAAGAACCAATGGGACCTCCCGCTCTTCCTGCACTGCCGCAACGCCTTTGACGATTTCGTCGAGATGATAACCCCCTACATGGAGAAGCTCCCCCGCGGCGGTCTCGTGCATAGCTTCGTCGGCAGCGCCGCGCAGATGGAGAAGCTGGTCTCCATGGGCCTTGGCGTCAGCGTTAACGGCTTCAGCTTCCAGAGCACGGAGAGTCTAGAAATGGTATCCAAGATCCCGCTCGACGCGCTGCAGCTCGAGACGGATGCGCCATGGGGCGAGCTGAAGAGCACGTCGGAGGTAGTCAAGCGGTACTGCGAGAACGCGAGGGCACTGCCGGCGTCGAAGAAGCGGGATAAGTGGGATGCCAAGTGCATGGTTAAAGAGAGGAATGAGAGCTGCACGATGGAGAGGGTTGCGTTGGTCGTGGCGGGGTTGAAGGGTGTTGGTGTTGATGAGGTTGCTGAGGCGGCGTGGAAGAATAGTGTGAGGATGTTTGGACTTGGACGACGATAGGTTGTGGTCTGAGGATTAGTAGTATATTTGTTATATAAAACTGTTGATCAAGCATTGTGAACTTTGGCGAGTAATGAGTTGATTGACCTCAGTGTTTGGCCAAGGGTTCTCTACCAACCTAATGTTAGTTAGTCACAAGCTTTCTGCGTAATTGAAGATGTTTATCTGCGTTGCTTTTTGGCCTGGCATGGACACCTCATACTAATGCGGATACCTCAATTATTGTTGCCTACATATCCTTGAGGAATAGCTGATATGAGCCAGTGGATCCCCTTTACGAGTACGAAACCACGATACAGCTTCATGTAGGCGGTATTCGTATATTAACATGGATCAATACCAAAACAGCTTAAATCGCATCCAGGCTGCAGCAAATCAGGGATAAATTTCAGGTTGACAACAATGTCCCCTGTTCTTCGCGATGTCTATAAAACAGAACCTTTGTCCCTTCCTTACCCCTCAATTCAAACCCCCAGATTTCTTCCTCAACTATCTTTAGAGTCAAGATGGCATTTAACATGAGCTCCGTTCCCGACTATGATGATCTTCCCAAGGTTGAAGGTATGCCAAAGGGCTGTGCCTGGGGTGTTTTTGACCAAAATGGAGAGAAAGACAAAGTCGGAACCCTCAATTTCCTTACTCCGGAGGTTGTTCGCAATGCCGCTCTCGAAGTCAAGGATGGCATCTCTATATCTCTCAAGTAAATCCCCCATCAACACCTCATGCTCAGAACTGACTCCTCTCAGCTGGCCCATCAATGCGATGAACAAACTCAACATCCCAGGCCGAGCAGCATCAGAGCATAAGATTCTCTACATCCCTGAGAGTATGGCAGCGCTGCCCTTTGACCAAGGCAAGTCGTGGGACGACGAAATTGCCTTCAACACCCAGTGCAGTAGCCAATGGGATAGTCTATGTCACTTCCAGCACCAAGACTCCGGTTTGGCATACAACGGCGCGAATCCCGACAGAGAAGCCTTGTCAGTGAACTCCACGGAGTCCAACACCATGCCTACGCTCGATCACTGGCATTCACGCGGTTGCTTGGCTGGTCGCGGTGTGTTACTCGACTACGCCGCGTACGCTGAAGAAAAGGGCCTGGACTTTCACCCATTCGATGGAAACCGCATCACAGTGAACGATCTCGAAGCCTGCGCAGCGCATCAAAAAGTCGAGTTCCGCCCCGGTGATATCCTGCTTGTCAGGACAGGCGCCACAGAAGTTGTTGACAAGATGGATCCCATCGGTCTGGGCAAGATGGCAGCAGCGAAGTTGACAGGTCTGCATGGCTGCGAGGAAACAGCTCGATGGCTGTGGAATAAGCGCTTTGCTGCTGCGGCGTCTGACTCGAGCAGTTTTGAAGCGTTTCCCCCTTTGAAGCCCGATGGATCAGTCGGTGGTATGAAAGATCTCGGTGAGTTTAACTGTCAAAGTACCATGTGTGCTTGCTAACATGGTGCAGCCCTCCATACGTACTGTTTGAGCTTTTTCGGGATGTCGATCGGCGAGTTGTGGGATTTGAGTAGGTTGGCTGTGTACTGCAAGGAGAAGAAGCGGTATTCGTTTATGATTACTTCGACGCCGTTGAATCAACCTGGACTTATTGGATCGCCGCCGAATGCGTTGGCTATATTTTAGGGTAATAAAGGATTCAAGATGAGGATATAATAGGTCGCCGGTAATAGACCATATATACCGTTGTCCAAGTCCCGTCAACTACTTGGATCTAGATGAGATCAATGTAGTGTAAGACACATCTATAGTGGGCGTATAAAAGTTCCGATAATATTAGAACTTTTATATTTTTATGGAAGACTATATAAATTATACTAAGCTCTTTTTATTCTATAAAATCTTACATCTTTCTATCCTAAGATTATACCTAAAGCCTTCTAAGTACTATATATCCTATTATTCTATATATCCCTAGGTGGCTCGTTATCGGAACTTTTGTACGGAACTGTAATACCTTAAGAAACCAACCAACTTCACCTAATTCAGACCCTTGGAGCTAACAGATTCTAGCCACCAGACTGCAGTTAGCAACAGTCTTCTACTGGTACTTTGACAGAATCTATGAGCCAGCTTTCTTCAGCTGTGACAGTCTCGAACTCACAAACCGTTGTCACCTCAACACCATCAACATCCGATACCCACACTTCGACGGCAAAGTCCAGTCTCGCCAGCGCGCAAACTGATACATCTGCACCCTCAACTTCTGTCACTAATACAATTAGCGATCATATCGCCACTCCTTATCCCACCGGTGGCAATGATTGTACTAAGGGCTATAACTTCACCAAGACTGAGCCAGCTACTACCGTTACCACTGTTGTATACACCACTGTCAACCCCCACAAACCGGATTGCCTTACCACTACTGAGATCGCTGTGACTGTGGGATATACGCCCTGAAATTGCGCCCATCAGACTCTACCACCGGTTGATATGACAACTGTTGTTGTGCCCTGCCAGTCTTGCGGTCCTCATGGCGAGAACAGCATTTCTCTCACTATTCTGGCTGCCGCTTGCGAGACCGGAGCAAAGTCGACCGGAAAGTCTCATTACCAGCCCAAGGATGATTCACATGAAGGACACTCCGGCGATAGGTCCTATCCCATGCCCGGGCCAAATGAGCAGCGAAAGCCTCAGTCAACACACAAGCAACTCATCCACACCATATCTGAGGGTAGTCATGAAGAGACAGAGAGCCATTCAGCTTACCAGAAGAATAATCAACCATCTGCTCTTCCCCACAAGGACTTCCCAACTTCCAACGACAAATACCCCATTAAACCAACTCAGACACACGGCAATTACTCAGCTGTTCATACCGAAACTCCTCAACAGCCCGCTCAGCACGTTCCTAACGGTCAAGGTCAAGGGGGCTTCTCAAAGACTTACATAACACAAACATTCACCGTCGCAGCAAAGACTCAGGGCACCAACTCTACCACTTTACACAGTGGAGTTCCTTCATATGAGCCAAATGCGCCAATCGCTGCCGCAGGAGCCATCAAGTTCAGCTCTGGGTCATGGTATCTGGCCAGTATTGTTTGTGGCGCGGGTTTGCTGCTGGCGGTTTAAGAGGCATTCGGTGCTTACTTATTCCTTCCATTTGTTACTATTTATTTCGCTTCTATGTATATAACTATTCATCCGTGAAATAGCTTTGCATAGATTCTCGGCTTTCAGTTGGCAGCTATCTAAGTTTATAGCGTGGGGCCTTGTTAATAAAGAGTTATACTCAGAAACAGTTTTAAAATGTGACATTAGGTCATTAAATACCGTGAAGATAAAAGATAAAATGTGATACCGGGTTACCTCATTAATTGGTCTTCCTAACATAATAATTTCTATCATGTCTTGACACAGTCCTTTTCACTCTCGCCGAAGTCCGCCAAATTAACTAATAGCGGTATAAATAACACAAGAGTGGACATATTACTATGGCGGAGCTAACTGTTAAGGTAACGACTGTGATATAGGAGCTTCAGGTGTTTCGTTCAGGAAATTTGAAGCCGGCGAGTATTGACTACCAAAGCAGCGCAGGTCCAGATTTTCCCAAGGAGCAAAATTCTTACGACGGTGGACTCGTCTTTCTCAAACTGTAGAATTATCTCAAGTAATTGCAAAGATTATCAAATGGTTGCTAAGGCACGTTCATGCTGTATAGGTTAACCACTTCGCTGGGGGTGCTCGTGATCAACCATGAACACAAGGAACTATTATCAGTGAGTGACTAGGATTAGAACTTAACAGGAACAGAAGAAATTTATACCTCTTTCATGCTTCTCAATTGAGAACCTCAACCTTGCATGTAAAAATATTCAACTTGGAACGTCGACTCTTGGTGATTCTGATTCTTTGAAAGCACGAATACGAATAACTTCAGTTGGCAGAATTCAAGATAAGAAAATCTCAAACTTCTAGGGCCACAACTATACCCCTCAAACTTCCAAACAGAGCAACGAAGAGTCCGAGGCGATGCGCGGTTCCTAAACGGTCAAGATCTTAACGAGCTGCAGGGGCAGCCGCAATATTGGCTCGGGTTGAGATAAACGCGGACTTATCAACAATCCGATTGGACTGGAGTAATGCACATCTAGATCAGATCAGATCCCGAGCGAATATACTACCGGTAATGGACCGGATTGCGGTACAGTTGATGGTTCTCGCATTCGGATGTGGAGTTCGTATTCGTACTCTGCTTTTGTAGGTGCTCGTTTTCGCAAAAGGATTGATAGATGCTGTTGAAGTGTTAGAAGAGACTGCAAGATACGGAGTTGGTAATCATTGTAATTCAAGTAATTTGAATTAGTAAAGACCGGGACCGTGTTGTGAGACTTGAATTCCTATTTAAATAAGAACAGTTCTCCCCTTGAAAAAATCAGACCACTCACCATTTATTACTTCACTCTCAAACCCTCTTACTTCCGAATCCTATACTACGACTATCAAAAGAATCAACATGTCATCTAAACAACTGATTTCCTACGACGAGGCCAAGAACTCAGCTTTCGAAAATGTCCTCCATCGAAAATCAAAAGAAGCAAAGGGCGGAATGCGAGCCATGATGAACAAGGACAGCAAAGCCAACGCTGCAGCAGTCGACGAATACTTCCAGTTCTGGGATAACAAGAAAGCTGAGGATGAAGTCGAGGCTATTCGACAAGAGAGAACTGACAACTATGCCAGTTTGACACGACAGTGAGTCCGTATACAACTTTTGGATTGTGTTGATATTAACATTCTAGATACTATAACCTCGCTACAGATCTCTACGAGTACGGATGGTCTCAGTGTTTTCACTTCTGCCGCTTTGCCTATGGCGAGTCCTTCGATCGTGCTATCGCTCGTCACGAACACTATCTTGCTCACAACATCGGTATCAAGCCTGGTATGAAGGTCCTCGACGTTGGATGCGGTGTTGGCGGACCTGCTCGAGAGATTGTCAAGTTCACAGGGGCTCATGTTACCGGATTGAATCTTAATGAATATCAAGTTCAGCGCGCCACTGTCTATGCTGAGAAGGAAGGACTTTCTGATAAACTCAAGTTTGTCCAGGGTGATTTTATGGTAAGTTCGCTCCCACTGTTAACTGGGTCTTCGTATTAACTCTATGAATAGAAAATCCCCTTTCCCGATAACTCGTTCGACGCCGTCTACGCCATCGAAGCAACCGTCCACGCACCCTCACTCGAAGGCGTCTACAGCGAAATCCGCCGCGTCCTCAAACCCGGCGGTGTCTTTGGCGTGTACGAATGGCTCATGACAGACGCCTACAATAACGACGACCTTGAGCAGCGCCGCATCCGTCTTGATATCGAACAAGGCGACGGCATCGCGCAGATGTTCAAGGTAGACCACGGGCTATCCGCGATCCAAGCAGCGGGCTTTGAGCTCCTGCACCACGAGGATCTCGCTGCGGAAGACGAGGGCACGGCGCCGTGGTACTGGCCGCTGGACAGCAACATGCGGTACGCGCAGACGCTGGGGGATCTGTTGACGGTGTTCAGGATGAATAAATGGGGACGGCTGGTGATGCATAATGTGATGTGGGCGATGGAGGCGTGTTGGATTGCGCCAAAGGGGACGAGGAAGACGGCGGATAGTTTGGCGTTGGCCGCTGATGCGTTGGTTATGGGTGGGAAGAGGAAATTGTTTACGCCGATGTATTTGATGGTTGGGAGGAAGCCGGAGGAGTCTGAATAGAGGACGGATTGTATGGGGGGGGGTTGGAGGTTGACGATGAGTGCATATAATGGTGTTGAATATGTTTATTGAAGTTCGTGCAAGGAAATAGAAACTATTGCCCTTGAAGCCATGAATCTTTTTAATAATTTGCAATATTTCTTAGAATAAAAACAGCACATTCTCATCTACAATGATATAATTGCATCTATCGTGCACTATGTACTTCAACATTGCATCTAGATCACTCAGTTAGAGTATCACAGGACTGGCTGTGTGATACTGATCTAAATGAGCAAATATCAACGAATTTAAACAATAATTAGGGTTCTAGTAAGAAACTAGGTCCTCGACTACAGTCAAACTAATATCTTAATATGGTTCTTTCTATTCTTAGACCTATCAGATAGAAGTCCCCAGGTATAAAGCAGCAATAGGGTACCCACGTGTTGAAAGCTTAGCATATCTTATCGATAAGACTGCGGGATGTTGCATCATTTACGGAGTACGTAGCGAATGCAATCTCCACTGCTGATAATCTCACACAGCCTCTATGACCGCGCGTCAAGGATTAATTGCTACGGAGAAGCAGCGTCGTAAGCGGGAGTACTAGGTAGTTTTAGTCCTATGACTCTGCGAATAGAACATTTGGCTCGGAAGATGAAGAATCCGAGCTACTAAATTAATTCCATCGCTCATCAACACAATCGTCATTCCTGTACGGAGTACGTCTAAGTCTGTCGCAGTATCTTGACTACTGGGTCTGGGCCTGGTGGCTGGGGTCCGATCGTGGAGACAGGGCTGAATAAAGACCCCAGTAAAAGCGGAGAGCCATGTCATTTGCCGTTATGCCGATGGAAAAGCAGAACGAAATCATCTCAACAGTCAAGTCTCAAGAAGCAAAATTAATAGATCTTGGCTGATATAGACCAATTACGACATATCCCTACAGTCATTGAAGAGGCTGAAGCAACACATCTTGTTTGGGGCCGAAATGATCATCAACGCCAGCGAATAGAGCCGCCCGTCTCACGTCATCATCATCGCCGTGGCGGTTCACCCGGGGACCTTCTTTAGCCCAAGTTGCCTATCCCTGCCGCATGCTTGAGAGAGATGGGATCCTGCAGCCCTTTTTTTCCTCTGTTTAATTTTTAATCCCCGTGGCCCCCTCTTAGTTCTTGCGAAACCCTCTCTTCCCCCCTCCTCTCTGTCCGAGTCTTGCTTGGTAAAACACAAGCTTCTCTTTAATCAATCCAGCGATTACGACTATTAAATAAACTGTGCTTAGCGACGCGATATTCGGATTGATACGATAATTACTCCTTATCTACATGCGATAAGTGGAGTTGTTGGGCCCGACAGCGATTATTAGGGACCTTCAGCGGTATCGTGGCTACTGGAAACTGTACCTTGCAGCTGAAACAAAACGAATTGAACCCGATACGACACCTACATCAGAACCCAGCAACAACCGCCAACATGTTGAAAAAGAAGGAAACCCTTACCATCATCACGCCCATTCCCGGCTTCATCCCCCGCCAACTCGCCATCGATCTCCTCCACTCCCACGGCGAAATCATCACCCTCAACCCTCTCGTCCTCTCCCACAAGCCCATCGCCGCCCCTCGCAATGCCGCCGCCGACGAGTACTACAGCACCTGGTACGAGATCACCGAGCGCATCCAGTACATCCCTGGTCTGGGCAAGATGGGCTCCGGAAAGCTCACCTTTAACGGCTGCTTCCACGATATGCCCTGGGGTATGCAGTCGCACATTTATATCCCTCTCGGTATCGACATGCGAAACAAGTACCGCATCATGGGCAACCAGCCCGGCGTCGAACCCCCGGAGCAGCCCGAGCTTGGTCTCGAGCAGCTCGGTGCGCCCAAGGAGGGGCTTTATCTCCGCACTGATGTCGAGCTCAAGTGTAACATCACTCTCATGAGCTTTGTCAAGGCCGAGTCGAGGAAGGCTAGTGTCGACATGGTTAACCGTATGGTCAAGAAGGCTGAGCTGCTCGATGCCGGTCTACTTAAGGCTATGATAGAGGATGGAAAGTTAAAGACATACAACCCCAATGATCGATCCGAGGCCAGCCAAGCGAAACAGCAGGCTTTGCGACACCAGTCCTTCGCTGCCACTTCTCCCGGCCCGGCGCCCTTGAGTCCAGGCCCTGCCTTCTCTCAACCCTACGGATACTCTCAGCAGCAGCAGCAGCATATGCAACCGCAACCATCACCAACATACCCTTACGCGCGTCCAGATAACGGTGGATCTCAGTATCCCCCCAGCCCAGGCCCCACCGGCCAAACCGCAGCCAAAACACCCC